>JARBWK010001788.1:0-17373 GCA_030556195.1 Anolis apletophallus | reverse complement strand
TTAAGAGTGTGGAAGGCCCTGTCTTTGTGGTTTTAGATATCTAGTTGTATATTGTCTTTTTTATATGTATGTATTTTATTGTGTTTATTGCTGATGTTTTGATTTTATTTTATTGTAATTTGTTGTTTGGGCTTGGCCTCATGTGAGCTGCCCTGAGTCCCCATTGGGGAGATGGGGGTAGGGTACAAATAAAGATTATTATTATTATTATTATTCCTCTCAGTCTCCCTCTCCGCCTCTCTTATCTGTCGACAGACCAGGCGGGTCTCACTCTTTGCCCTGGTCTCCCAATTGGGGGAAGGGGCTCCCCTCCCCACACCCACCCACTAGGCTCTTCCTCGGGGCCACCCCCCCTCCTTGAAGGGTCTGATTTGGGAAGGGGGGCCCCAGGGGAAGGAATAAAGGGCCGCTGAGTGCCTGCCTGAGGTATGAGGCCCCTTCTGCACTGCCGTATAACCCAGATTATCAGGGCAGAGAATCCATATGGTCTGTCATGAGCTGGATCACATGAGCCTGCACTGCCATTTGTGCTGCTAAGTTGAAGTAGAGTGTGAGCCTTGCTATGACTCTGCACCAGAAGCAAGAAGGCTTTACTGAGGGTTGAGCTCTAATCTAAAGGAATGGTGGAAGTAAGAAATACAGGGGTGGCTGAAGGGAGACCAAGGTGGGAAGACCCTCTCGCGCCATGCATTTCCACCTGGGCTTCCTCAATCTCACTTTAAAGGGCAGTTTTGGAGCCTGAAATCTGGCAGAACTGTTGACCATCACTAGGAATAGTCGTTTCCATGATGGAGTCTTCCATAGCTCCCCTTTTGACCTTATCACATGAGTATCTGAGGCTTCCCTCTATCCCAGGACCTGATCCCAGGTTACCTGGCGGCATTGCCTCATATAGTCCAGTTCAAAGCAGATGCTGTGGGGTGAGATCCTGGGAGAGAGGGAAGCGCGGATCCAGGCCGAGTCTACAGCATTCCAAGCTGGGGAAAGCCAGTTCCGTGAGGCTCAGTGTCGGCGACACGGCTCCCAATGTCTCCCTTGAGACGTGGGAGGCCACACATCCCCCCCCCACCTGTGGACAGACACCCTCTGGAGCTGAGGCGGGTCTCAGTCTTCACCCTGGTCACCTAATTGGGGGAAGGGGCTCCCCCCCCCCCCACCAAGAAGGCTCCTTCCTCGAGGGGCCCACCCCTTCCCCCCTCTACAGGCGCCCTCCTTGAAGGGTCTGCTGCTTTGGGGAGGGAAGCAGGGAAGAGGTGCCTCCCTGGGGAAGGGTTGCTGCGTTCCTGGCTGAGCGGGGGAAGCCTCTTCTACATTGCCATACCATCCAGGTGATCAGGGCAGACATGACCCTCCACTGCCCTAGGATCCAGTCTGAAAATGTGGCTATTCCAATATGCCTTCCCTGAATAAAGGGAACAATGTCCTGCGTTGACCAATCCCTTGCAAATGTCCTGAGATGCACTTTAACTACCTGTTGGAGTGCTCCCCACATTACTCAAAAAACCCTGCTGATACATACATTTTATCTCTGTCCATGTCCAATGCTTATTTATTTTTTTAAAATTTAATATATTACATCTGGCCACTATGGTTTTAAACTTTGTGTACTTACTGTTTACATGTGTTTTATTGATTGTATTGTTTTATTTGCTGCTGTGTTGTTTTTTACTGCTGTATTGTTGGGCTTGGCCTCATGTAAGCCACCCCGAATCCCTTCTGGGAGATGGTAGTGGGGTATAAATAAAGTTTAATAATAAAAATAATGGGTCCAGTTCAATAATCAATAATGGATGCAGGTGTGCCTGTAGCTCAGCAGGCCTGTTTGTTGGCCTCAGTGTGAGAAGCGTCTGCGAGAGAAGCCCCAGGTTGAAGGACTCAAATGTAAAGCTCCTGTGTGAAGCTCCTGTGTAAGTTTGAGGAGGCTCTGTATTGTTAAGTTTATGTTGGTTAAAATTCCCCCAAATCAGTGAATGAGTTGAATGTTCTGATACTTGGGGCAGGGGAGGGGCTAACAGTGGTCAATATGGTCTACCATTGCAGCAAGTTTCATCCCGACAGCTCAAAAAACGAGGGCGAAAGGAGCCCTGGAAGCTCCCCCCCTTGCGCAATTACATAACGAAAACATGACTTAGCCAGTCTGCTGCCCTGCTTGAGCCCACGCGCCAGTTCTGCAAGTCAGATGGCCTTCCTCAGAGCATCCAATTCATAAACAATATTGATGTATGGATGTCTAATCAGAAATAATCGATATTCAAAGACCTCAACTTGGACTTCTGGTTTAGGAATGGCGGCAGACTAAAGGACCAAAAGCTCTGCCCATAGTCATTAGCAAGATTAGGGCCTCTAACGAGCTCAAAATGAGGGCAGGTGTACACCTGGCTACACATAAGTAAGCCAAGGAGAAGTGCGGACCATTGCAAACTTTGCAACAGTGGTGTAGATGGGGGAAGCTGTGATATTTTGGGAGTCTCCAAAGACAACAGAGTAGGAAGGACAAGAGACCTCTTCCAGAAAATTAGAAACATTGGGGGTAAATTTCAGGCAAAAATGGTCATAAACAAAGATGTGTGGATTATAATAAATTGTGGCAAGTTCTTGGTGGTCTGGGCATAAGAAGCCACCTTGTCTCTCTCCTGAGGAATCTGTATAAGGACCAAGTGGCAACAGTCAGAACTGACCACAGAACAACAGACTGGTTCAAGATTGGGAATGGCGTACGGCAGGGTTGTATCCTCTCACCCAACCTATTCAACTTGCATGCAGAACACATCATGCAACATGTGCGGGGCTTGACGAATGCAAGGCTGGCGTTAAAATTGCTGGAAGAAACATCAACAATCTTAGATATGCAGATGATACCACTTTGAGGGCCGAAAGCGAGGAGCCTTCTAACCAAGGTGAAAGAAGAAAGTGCAAAAGCTGGGTTGCAGTTAAACATCACAAAAACCAATATAGTGGCAACCGGACTGACAGATAACTGACAAATCGCGGGAGAAAACGTGGAGGCCGTGACAGACTTTGTATTTCAAGGTGCAAATATGAGTGCAGACACAGACTGCAGGCGGGAAATCAGAAGACACTTCCTTCTTGGGAGGAGAGCAAAGGCCAATCTCGATAAAACAGTGAAGAGTAGAGACATCACACTGGCAACAAAGATCCGCATACTCAAAGCAATGGTCTTCCCATTAGTCTCCTATGGGTGTGAGAGCTGGACCTTAGGGAAGGCTGAGCGAAGGAAGAGGGATGCTTTTGAACTGTGGTGTTGGAGGGAAGTTCTGAGAGAGCCTTGGACCGCGAGAAGATCCAACTAGTCCACACTTCAGGAAATAAAGCCCGACTGCTCACTAGAGGGAAGGATAGTAGAGGCAAAGAGGAAGTACTTTGGCCACATCAGGAGAAGACAGGAAACGTTAGAGAAGACAATGATGCTGGGGAAAATGGAAGGAAAAAGAAAGAGGGGTCAACCAAGGGAAAGATGGATGGTAACCTTGAAGTGACAGGCTTGACTTTGAAGGAGACCCTGGGGGAGGTGACGGCCGACAGGGCGCTCTGGCGTGGGCTGGTCCATGAGGTCACTAAGAGTTGGAAGTGACTGAATGAACAACAACCTGGAGGATTGCAGCTCCCTAGATGGATGGCCATTGAGTGGAAGCAAGAAGGAGAGACGTGTACGCATATCATCATTGCAGCTGTTTTCAGCTCTACTGCCAACCACCGACCAACTTTCCCAACCTGATCACCTTCCCTCAAGATCTCCGTTTGGAATCAAAGACTATTGAAAGGAGGAGGAGGAAATGAAACAACAAAATAATGATTCTATACCTGCAAGTATTTGATTATAACAATATACACTGTTATCCTATTGCATACGAGCAGGAATATCTAACAAATATAGACAAAGGGATAACCCATAAAACATAAAGGAAGAAAGGAAGAAAGGAAGGAAGGAGAATGAATGGGAAAGCTTGATTTTTGAAATAGAAGATAAAAGTGCAGTTCTTCTGGTTACGAAATAGGCACAGTAGTCTCAGCGCAATCATGATTTGTCATTTTCTGGATTAGAGAGAAAAGAGGAAGGAAAGGAGGGAGATTTTTCAGTGTGGCCTTGAATCGAAGAGAAGTCAACACAGCTCATTGATTTATCAAACATCTTCCTGAAGCATTGCCAAATATAGGAGTTTGTTTGCAAAAGGCATTTATTTGAAAACTTACCAAAATACAACATCGATTGGATAAAAGCGCTTAAAGAAGAAATCCAACGTTCAGTTGAAACCTCCTAAAATGGAGAAAGGAAAACAATAAGAAGAGTTGGCTAAATGTACAGAAGATATGAAAACACTGGAAATTCTGAACGGATTAATCCATAGTGCCAACGGCAAGCTGGATCAACTAAATACCATCTTGAAGAATTCTCTAGTGTCCCCCAAAGAAGGAAAAAAGGGAAGGAGAAATTGAAGGTAAACCAAGAATCCAGAGGGAACCGTGAGGGAATGGACCCCAGGCAGAAGTCCAGCTGCAACAAGAGAGGCCTCAAATCAAGTTGGGGATGCGACAGGTCTGCATGTTCCCGTCCTGAAACAGGAGACCAGCCAGTCCATTCAGGAGAATCCATTGCTAGGCTCTGGGCTTCTAACTCATTGGCCTGAGAGAGGTTGGGAAAACGACTGTATCTGTCATTTTGAATGTTGTGCTTGAATTACTCAGTCCATTGACCAACTACAAAAACTGCTTAGAGCTGTTTGTTGTTGTTGTTGTTACATTTCTACTGACAGATGGGCAAGCTTTTAAACAGAGGCTGGAGGGCCATCTGTCGGGGTGCTTTGAATGCAATTTTCCTGCTTCTTGGCAGAATGGGGTTGGACTGGATGGCCCACGAGGTCTCTTCCAACTCTATGGTTCTACCCCGCTGTGTCTAGCCGTCCCCTGCCATGCGTTGCTGTCGCCCAGTCTGTGTATATGTGTGTGAATATATTTGTGTAAATGTGTATATATCTGTGTTTGTGTCTATGTGGTTTTGTGCATGTGCTGTAGCGTCTTTTTGCCTTTTTTAATCTCTTCCGCTGTGTTTTTCAGTGTTTCTATGAGTGATGGTCACTTGTTGGCCTGAGAGGCGTCTTGTGTCCAAATTTGGTGTCAATTTGTCAAGTGGTTTTTGAGTTATGTTAATCCCACAAACGGACATGACATTTTTATTTATATAGATTATATTATCAGTATAGTACAATATCAGTACTATAGTACAATATCTCACCCCAAAGGGGACTCAGAGCAGTTTACAAGATATATATACAGTATATATATACACACCCAGTATATATATATATATTCTATATTATACTATGAGTCCCCTATAATATATATATTATATAATATTACATATATTATATATTAAATATATATATATATACACACACACACAATATATATATTATACTATTAGTATAGTATAATATCAGTATTAAATATTTCCATATTGTACTATACTATTATATTGTAATATTATTAGTAATATTACATGTAATATAAAATATATATGATATTATTATATTGTATTACATTATAATTTTATAAATATTATATGTATATACAATACATTACATAATGTTTTTATACTGTTTTATATTGTTTTTTGTTATATTGTATTTAAACTGCCTATTTATGCTTTTGGTTGTGGGTACCATGGGGTGCCATTTTGTTAACCGCCCTGAGTCCCTCTGCGAAGGTGGAGATAGGACAGTATACAAATGTCCGAAATAAATAAATTAAATGTATATAATAAAAATCAGTGTTTGCAGGCGGAGGTGAGGCGGTCATTCAGGAGGGGATTGGTTGCCACTGAAATGGTATTTGCAAAAGGACTCCGATTGGCCATCCACATTCCAACATTCTAAGGTGACTCAGAGGGAAAAGGAAAGGCCTCAGGCAGTCAGGCCCACAGCAATGACGGATCAGGACCAAACTTGCCATACAGACCACTTCAACCCTCACCCAACCAATACAGATCAAAATTAGCACACAGAGCCCCCTTGACCCACTCTACACCCTGGTGCTGTTTCAAGGAGGATGGACCACAGATGATGGGACTTGAAATACCTTCACTCACCTTCCGAGAGCGCTGCAACCCTCATCCAGAGAATGATCAAGACCAAATGTGACACACAGAGCCCCCTTGACCCACTCTACATCCTGGTGCTGTTTGGAGGGGGATGGACCATGGCCAATGGGACTTGCAGTACCTTCACTAAGTTCCTGAGACCACTGCAAGCCACACAAACATCTAATAGGAACCAACCTTGGCACACAATGCCTTCCTCAAATAACCCGCGCACTGCTGGGTCCCCAAGCCAGTAATCAATAGATAAGGGCTGCTGAGTTTCCTAATTCAGGCTGCTTCTACATTGTCACACAATCCAGAGGATTAGAAACCAGAGACTCTGTGATGTGTGGGTGAATAATGCGCACAGATCTCAGGAGGGGGGCCTTTTGCAGCTGACAGGGGGTCATTTTGTCAGCAGCTATTGTGTTTAAGTGCAGGCCAAGGTATTGAGGCAGGGCACCCAATGTGTGGATGTGAAGCTGACACAACAGGTGGTGGGAGCCCTTCATCTTCCCCTCCTCTCTCTCTCTCTCCCTCCTCCCTCCCGTCCCCATCTCTCCCTCCCTTCCTCTGAAATCCCAGGCAGCAGCCCCTCCTTGTCTCCACCCTGCCTTCTCTTTCTATTTCTCCTTCTCTTCAATGGGGTTCCCGTCATTTTTTATGTTTGGAAGAGAGTGTTTCTGGGCTTTGGGGCCTGGGCGTGTTTCCCCCAGAAGGACACTGAAGGCCTTTGGGCACTAGGGTCACTGGCATCCCATAATAGTCAACAAGGGTCGTTTTGCGTCTGGATCCCCCCTCTTTCCCACTCCCCCAGAACATCTGCCTAGAGGCGTCACAATAATAACTGACCTGCAGCGGGATGGGACCAGCCCCCTCCCTCCCTCCTGAGCCGGGGAAAGGCATTCCGAGCGTGGCTGCGGCCTTGGAAGCGGTGCCATGAAGCCTTTCCCTGGGGTGATGATCCTGGCAGGGGCCTCGGGGGGGGGGAGGGGGAGGCCCTGAGGAGAACCCCCCACGGGAGGAGGCGCCCTCAAGGGGGACCGGCTGCCCTTTGGGGGGGGGAGGGAAGGGGACCGGGCCGCGTGTGCTGACTCTCCCTCCCCCAACCCCCCTCAGGCCCAGCCAGGCTCCCTCCTCCTCCCCCTCCTCGTGGGCGGCCAAGGGCTCGCTCTGCCCGCCAGGCCACGGAGGCAAGGCCCGAGCAGAGGGGGAGGAAGGCAGGCGGGGGGGCTCTTCCTTTGTCCCGGGCGGGGCCTCGGACCCTGAGGAGACCCCCCACCCCCACAAGACAACAGAGGCCTCACCTCTTTCCCTCGCGGCCGTCCCTTCCGTTTGAAATAACGGCTGCAAAGGGGGCGGGGACCGCGTGACGTCACCCCTCTCCCTCCCTCCCTCCGCGCTCCTGATTGGCCGCCGGGGACCCTGGCTGGCTGGCTGGCTGGCGCGCGCGCGGGCGGGGGAGGGAGGGGAGAGATGAGCGCCCGGGCGCCCCGCGGAGCTCATTTGCATGTTTAAAGGGGAAGCGGCCCCTTCCCAGGCTGCTGTGTTGTCCTCCTCCTCCTCTCCCGCTCAGGCCCCGAAGAGCCAGCCACCGCGGCCAGGCCTCCCCCCAACCTCTCTCTCTCTCCGATTCCTTGCGGGGCTTCTCCCCTTCTTCCCTCCCCCCGTGGGCCCAGCTGGAGTATCACAACCGGGGGTGGGAGGCTTTCCGGGCTGCCTGGCCAGGCTCGAGAGGCAGCAGCAGCAGCAGCATCCTCTCCTGGCGCTTCGCCTGCTCCTGTGGCAAGCCTCCTCCTCCTCAGCAGGGGTGGTGGTGCTGTCAGGGGAAAGGTCAGGAGGGAACCTGGGCCTGGCCCTTGTTCTTCTGCCTCAGGGGAGGGAGCCCCTTGCCTTGGTCCCCCCGTTGAACTCCTTGGCCCACCCTCCTCCTCTCTCTCTCTCTCACCTGTGGAGGTGGTTCTCCAGCCTCCTGGAGCCTTGGCTCTCCCTCCCTCCCCATTGGGTGGTCCCGCCTTCTGCAAACCACACTCAGGAAACAGGGGGATTCCAGACAGGAAACAACCGGGGCCAGCTAACCCCTCCCAACAACAAGGGATCCCCCCCCCCCTGGGAAGGAAGGAAGCAGCCAGGCTTTGGAGCTGCAAGGCCCTTCAGTGCTGATCAAGCTGGGCTAATGGCAGCGTTTCCACTTGCCTCAGGCAGACCAGGGTTCCTTCCTCCGTTCTCTCCCCTACCCACCCAGGAGGGCACCTTTCCACAAGGAGAGAGAGAGAGACCTCCACCCCCCTGGCCTCGCCCCCCAAAAGAGACCCCTCCTCCACCTCTGGGGGCGCCAGCCTGGCTGAGGAAACAGGGGAATTCCAGACAGGAAACAACCAGAGCCAGCTAACCCCTCCCAACAACAAGGGATTCCCCCTCCCCTGGGAAGGAAGGAAGCAGCCAGGCTTTGCAGCTGCAGGGCCATTGGGTGCTGATCAACCTGGGCTAATGTCAGCCTTGGGCTCCTTCCTTACAAAGACACTGTATGTTCCTGCCACACCCAGGGTTTGAACTCTCTACCTTTTCTCCCAGACACCTGGTTATTTGAGTGTTATACGCGTAGAGTGGAAATATTTGGTAGGGGATATATTTTATTTTAAAAAATATTTTATTTAAACAAATAATCTTATTTATTATTTCATAAATATAATATAATGTTATATTACATTACAATGTCACTATATTATAGTATAATATCTCAGCATTACTTCGCAAACAAAGATTCTTAGGAAGGGCTCATCCCACACTTTCTACAAGCGCGTTGATGACTAAAAAGGCCAATCTGAGATAGGCAAGTCCGGTTGCAGAAAGCACAGCGGAAAGTCTCCTTGGGTGATGTTTCCAAGTTGCGGTTCTTTCTGCGTTGTCATTTCTCTTCGAGACCCGTTCGGCGTGTCTTCTCGAAAGAGGCCACAGCACTGTGGATAGTGCATCTCCTGTCTCCCGATGTGAGGCCAGGGTGGACCATTGTTGGTGATCAATCTGGACAAGCCTGAGATGTTGTTTCAGGGAGTCCTTATATCTCTTTTTGGGGGTGCCTCTCTTGCGCTGACCCATGGCGAGTTCACCGTAGAGGAGTATCTTTGGGAGGCGGTGGTCCTCCATCCTAGAGACGTGCCCTGCCCAGCGCAGCTGTGTTCTCAATAGCATGGCTTCAGCGCTGGTGATCCCTGCTTGCTCAAGGACAGCAACATTAGTCACATAGTCGGTCCAGTGTATTTTTAGGATTGTGCAAAGACAGCACTGATGAAAGTGTTCGAGGAGTTGTAGGTGTTGCCGATAGGTGACCCATGTTTCAGACCCATAAAGGAGAACAGACAGTACGAAAGCTCTATACACACTGATTTTGGTGCTTTGCCTCAGGTGCTTGTTGCTCCAGACCCTTTTGTGAAGCCTTCCTAATACACTATATGCCTTTGCTAATCTGTGATCTATCTCCTTGTCAATCATGGCGTCTGAAGAGATGATGCTTCCCAGGTAGGTGAACTGCTGAACAGACTTCAGCACAGATGTGCCTATGCAGACGTGGGGATGGTGGTGTTCTTCCTGTGGTGCCGGCTGGTAGAGGACTTCCGTTTTCTTCAGGCTGACTTCCAGCCCAATATTATACCATAATATGAGTATGGTATAATATAATGTATATACTGTACATTTAATATTGATAATGTTGTAATGTGATACCATATAATACTACTAATGACAATGTGATATTATGATTGTATATTGTGTATTACATGCAATATCGCTAATGAGATTGCGATATAATGTTATGGTGCCATGTGATGTGTAATACTGATGTTGTGCTGTGGCAGGAATGTCGTTTGTTGTATCTGCAGTTTGCTTGTGAGCCGCTCTGAGTCCCCTTCGGGGTTGAGAAGGGCGGCATATAAATATAGTGCAATAAATAAATAAATAGCATTTGTAGCATTAATAGTGGCATAGGCCACATGGAGAGAGAGCGACTGGTCCGACATTGCCCAGCGAATTCCATAACCAATGGTAGGGCTGAGCCTGGCTCCTCTCCATCCTCGTTCAGCACTCTCATCACTAAGACTCTTCCTCCTAAATGTCCCTTTCTCAAATGGGAGTTGTTGTTTACCTGGATCCAGAGAGTCCCAGAAGGCAGCCAACATCATATCTGGACCTTACATGGCCAACTGTGCAGACAGGACAGGCGGGGATTGGGGGTGATTGACCTTGGATCTGGGAGTTGCAGTGCGCCCTTCTCCAGAGGGCATTGAGCCAAGCCAACGCTGGATCTGGACTAAACTTGGCACATAGAGCCCATGTGCGCAACTGTGCATACAGGCAGGGATTGGGGAAGGATTGCCCCTTTTCAAATGGGAGTTGTTGTTGTTGTTTACCTGGATCCAGAGAGTCCCAGAAGGCAGATGACGACGGGCTCGACACACTCCACTCCCAGCCACGAGTGTGGTGAGACTTCAGTGCACAGGCATTGAAGGCCTGCCGAGTGCACGGGCGCAAAGGAAGGCCTATTGCGGCCTCCGAATGGTCTGTGCTGCAGCGGCATCCTCTTTGGTGCCTGGGCTGTCGGCACACTCCCCTTCCTCTCCCGGCATCGAAGGTTGAAACCAGAGACACCGAAAAGGAAAGAGAGTGCGCTGAGGGCCCAGGCGTGGACAAGGACATCACCGTGCCATGTACCAGTAAGGCCTTCTCGCAGACCACCCTGAGAATTTGGGGGGGCCCTGAAGTCCCTCAAGCCCCTCCGCCCCGGCTACATACCTGGGCAGGATGTATTTTCATTCACTGGACCAAATTTGGCACAAATACCCAATACAGTGTTCCCGTGCTACTTTGCGGTTCGCTTTACGCGGACCCGCTGTTTCGCGGGTTTTTGAAAATATGAATGTAAAATATTGACGTCCAGCGGAGGCCAGGGAGCCCAGAAGTGCGGCAGCCTGAGGCGCGGCGTGGACGGCCTGCCTTCCTGGCCTGCTGCTGCCTGTGTGGCTCCAGAGGTTCTGCCGGGGTCTGCGGAGGCCAGGGAGGCAGGCAGGCGCCCTCGGGATGGGCCGGGAGGCGGGAAAGGAAGCCCAGGGAAGAACATCTATATACATAAAAATGTAATGTTAGTTTGTGGGATTAACATAACTCAAAAACCACTGGATGAAATGACACCAAATTTGGACACAAGACACCTCTCAGGCCAACGAGTGACCATCACTCATAAAAACACTGAAAAACACAGCAGAAGAGACTTAAGAAGCCAAAAAACTAAAAATACATTACAACGCATGCCAAAAGCACACACACACACACACACACACACACACAAATATATATACACAGACTGGGCCACAGCAACGCATAGCAGGGGATGGCTAGTAATATATAAAATATATAAAATAATGTATAAATATTCAAATTAATATGGCACCCCTACTTTGTGGATTTTCACTTATTGCTGGAACAGAACCACCGTGATAAGCGAGGGAACGCTGTGTGCCCACATTTGGATGTTGGTGGGGTTGAGGAGGGGTGATTGATTTTGCCATTTGGGAGTTGTAGTTGCTTGGGTTTATAGTTCACCCGCAATCAAAAGAGCCTTCTAAACTCCACCAAGGATGGAATTGGACCAAACGTGGCACGCAGGACTCCCACGACCAAGGGTTTGCTGAGCACGGAGCTTGAGTTTTGGAGTTGTATTCTGGAATTTTGGAGTTGTGGACTCCAACAAGGATGGATCTGGACCAATACTCAATATGCCCAAATGTGAACTCTGGTGGAGTTTGGGGAAAATAGAGCTTGACATTTGGGAGTTGTAGAAGCATAGAGTCATAGAGTTGGAAGAGACCTCATGGGCCATCCAGTCCAACCCCTTTCTGCCAAGAAGGAGGAAAATTGCATTCAAAGCACCCCCGACAGATGGCCATCCAGCCTCTGTTTAAAAGCTTCCACAGAAGGAGCCTCCACCTCACTCCAAGGCAGAGAGTTCCACTGCTGAACAGCTCTCACAGTCGGGAAGTTCTTCCCAATGTTCAAATGGAATCGCCTTTCTTGTAGTTTGAAGCCACTGTTCTGCGTCCTAGTCTCCGGGAAGCAGAAAACAAGCGTGCTCCCCCTTCTCTATGACTTCCTCTCACATATTTATACATGGCTATTGTATTTCCTCTCAGCCTTTTCTCCTGCAGGCTAAACATGCCCAGCTCTTTAAGCCGCTCCTCATAGGGCTTGTGCTCCAGACCCTTGATCATTTCAGGCCCCCTCCTCTGAAGAAATTCCAGTTTGTTGACATCTCCCTTCAATGGCGTTGCCCAGAACTGGACACAGTATTATTCCAGGTGTGGTCGGATCAAGGCAGAGTAGTTGCTCAATGTTACGTGTTCAGGCAAATTGAACACGGCTTTGAGGGCGATGAGGCAAGGCACCTCTTTTGTGAACGTGAAGCAAAGACTTTTTGTTGTATAGCAGCCGCTGTCTGATCAAGGATACGACTTAAATGCATAAACAATGGCGGCAGACACAACTTCAGATTGAAAACTTCCTTGTATTTTAATTCCCATTAGAAATGAATAAGGGAACTGGGCAGCCAGCCATGTTTCCTCACAAAGGGCAGAACGGCAGTTGGAACTCTTGGCCTCAGCAACCAGCCAGAGGCAGCAGCCAATCAGAACCCTGGCCCCTGGCACACTCAGCCAATCGGCTGCTGACACCTCTCTCTCTCTCCAGTCAGCCCACCATTTCAAATCCTCTCACTCTGGGTCAGCCTCCTGGGGCAGACCATGTCCCTCCCCTGGGACAGAAGAGACGAGTTTGCCCCTTGGCCTCCTCCTCCTCCTCTCTTTGCAGCCTGTCTCTTCTCCTCCTCCCTCTCCTCCTGTGGAGGTGAGAGGGCGCCCTCAGCCTCTTCTGCCTTCCTTGCCCGGCTGGGACAGAAGAGAAGAGTTGGCCCCTTTGGCCCCTCCCTTCCTCCCCGGTGAGTTTTCATCCCAGGCCTTTCTTTTTCTTTCTCCAAAGGGCTGAAGAGGGAGGGAGGCTGGAGTGGGCCCAGGCCTGGACTCCAGTGGATTGGGGCTGTCACGAAAGGCCTAGTGGTCATCACGTGGGTCTGAGGCCTGTGGATGGAGGTTGGGAGAGAGAGAAGCCTTGGCTGACTGGAGGGACTAGGCCTGAGGCCCAGGCGTTGCCATAGCGACACAGCTCTCCAGGCGGCAGCAGGAAAGGGGCGGGGCTAACGGCCAGTCTGGGAAGGTTCCTGCCAAGGGTCAGTTCAGAGGAGAGACTCCTCCTGGCGAGGTGGGAGCAGCACTCCGGGGTCTCCCTGGTCACTCTGGTCATCTTGGGCCTTGCCTTCTTCAGGAATATTAAAAGGAGTATTTAACTCTGAGGAAGGAACAATCTAGGACAGGGTCTCTCACCCTCCTCATGCCGTGACCCCTTAATCCCTTTCCTCATGTGGTGGTGACCCCCAACCAGAACATTATTATTTTTGTTGCTGCTTCATAACTGTCATTTTGCTCCTGTTCTGAATCGTCCTGTCAATCTCTGAGAGGCAGGAGGTATTTCCATTCACTGGACCACATTTGGCACAAACACCCAATACGTCCACATTGGAATACTGGTGGGTTGGGAGGGATTGATTTCGTCATTTGGGAGTTGTAGTTGCTGGGATTTATAGTTCGCCTACAATCCAAGAGCATTCTGAACTCCACCAACGGTGGGATTGGACCAAACTTGGCACACAGGACTCAGGGCCGGAATACCCATAAGGCCACCCGAGGCAGTTGCCTCGGGCAGCAGATTTTTGGGGGCGGCATTTCCGGGCCTGAAGATGCCCGGAAATGAGTCTCCCGCCGCCCCTAAGGAGATTCAGGCAGTTTTCGCCGCCACCCCCCCACCCCGCTCGTGTTTGGGGCACGGGCGAGCGGGGCGGCAAAAACCGCCTGAGTCTCCTTAGAGCTGCCTCTTGCTCCTCCTCGGTTCCCCCCTCCCTCCCTTCCTTCGTTCACTAGGGAGGGGGGAACCCAGGAGGAGCAAGAGGCGGGGCAAAGGGGCGCCACGTCAGGGCCAGGCCGCTGACGCGGTGCCCCTTCGCCCCGCCTCTTGCTCCTTCTCCTTTCCGAGGAACCGAGGAGGAGCAAGAGGCGGCGCTAAGGGGCGCCGCGTCACAGCCAGGCCTCTGATGCGGCGCCTCTTAGCGCCGCCTCGCCGCCTGATCCTTCTCCTTTCCCCAGCGGCGCCTCTCCCCTCACGCCGGCAGCGGCTCTCGCCCCTCCTCCCTTCAGTGACGGGAGGAGGAGCGGACTAGCCCGGCGCGTGGGGAGAGGGTGCCGCCGGGGTCCGCCGCCGCGGCACCCCAGGATGTGCCCGCCCCGCCGCCTCCCCGCTTGCACTGGCGGCGGCGGGCTGGAGGAAGGCATGTCCGTCGCCCCAGGAACGGCGCGGCGGCGGCGAGACCCCTCCCGGCTCCCTTTCAGTGAAGGGAGGAGGGGCGGACCAGCCCGGCGCGAGAGAAAAGGAGCTGGGAGAAGCCCCCGCGCCGCCGCCCCGGGCGACGGACGTGCCCTCCCCGCTGCCTCCTCGCATGGGAGGCAGCGGGGGAAGGCACATACGCCGCCCCAGGGGCGGCGCCGCGGCGCGACGGCAGCGAGGCCTCTCCCAGCCCCCTTTCCCTCACGCCGGCTCCGCCCCCTGCAAGAGGCCACGCCCCCTCAAGCGGCCGCAGCCCCGCCCCCCGGGGGGCAGGATTTAGAGTGTTGCCTAGGGCGGCAGAAGCCCTTAATCCGGCCCTGGCAGGACTCCCAGGACCAACAGGAAATACTGGAAGGGTTTGATGAGCATTACAATTCATAACAGAAGCAAAACTGCAGAGATCATGTTATGGGTTTTTAAATGATGTTTATGAGTATTTTCAAATACAGTGTAGACAAGAATCTTAAAGGAAAGTGGGGGGGATAGGTGGGGTTATATGGAGGTTTCGGGGGTGGGGATGTTGGTAAGGGAGGGGTGTAGGGAAGGGCAGACAACAAGGAGATCAAACATGAGAGAAGAAAAATATATTTAAAGGGAAAAAACCCAAAACAAAAAACCCACAAAACTTAAAAAAAGAAATCAATAGCAAACCAACAACAACAAAAAAAGAAAGATATATAATTTGATTTTTGTGTCTTGTTTCAAAGTCTCTGGGTCCTTCTTCACAAGGAAGGCGATGGATCCTGAGGCACCAGCTGAAGGGATCACGTGTGGGGGGAGGAAGTGTGGGTTGGGGCTGAATGGGAGCTCAAGGGGAGGCCAGGTGGGCCTGGAGGCTGGAGAAGCAGAGGCAGGGGTCGGGACCCTCTTTGACTCAGAGAGCCATGAAAGCAAAATATTTGGAAATTTATATCAGTGAGAGCCATATAATATATATAATATATTTTAAGACTGAATTCAACTAAATGTGAGTATATACGTACATACTATGAGAAAAGGATTCCCCCGGCAGTGTCTCTTAATGTTTTCATCTTTACCCGAGGTTTCTTCCCACTCCAGACAAACCCAGATGAATCTTTCATCCATATCTTAAAGCCCATTTCATTTTTTACTATAGGAAGTGTCGTAAATAAAAAATTTTGTTTTGGAAGTACAGTATATTCATCTTAATCCATGCTATCCTTCTTAAAAAGGATATGTTCATTTAGCTAAATCCTTAGATATATCCTTCCACTTATCCGTATAATTGTTTTTAAATAATTGTGAATTTTTGGAGGTCAGAGTTATTCTTAAATATTTTACCTTATTTGATATTTTCATTTCGGATTTCTTCCGTAGAAACGGTTTCTTTTGTTCGGATATATTTTAAACTAATACCTGTGTTTTATCTTGATTTATTTTGAATCCCGCCACCCTTCCAAATTCTTCTACTTTATCTAGCCAATTTGTTATGGAGTCTACTGGATTCTCAATAATCAAAACCACGTCGTCTGCAAAGGCCTCGACTTTGATTTTTCCTTTTTATTGAACACCTCTTAAATTTTCATTTTCTCTTTTTCCATTCAGAGCCTGTTGTGGGAATTCTTTCCATAGAAAGACGAGCCAGGAAGAGCATCTTCGATCCATTTTGCTTCTTCGACAAACAGTGGTTCCAACATGGAGAGACCCAGCTCACCTGGACCTGAAGCAGGACTTGGGAGCAGTGGGGCATCCTGGGACCTTTCTAGCTCCGACACACAGCACCAGCGCTTCAGGCAGTGCTCCTTCCGAGAGGGCGAGGGGCCCAGAGAGGTTTGCAGCCGCCTCTACTCTCTCTGCCGCCAGTGGCTGAAGCCGGAGCAACACACCAAGGCGGAGATGCTGGACCTGGTGATCCTGGAGCAGTTCCTGAGCATCCTGCCCCCAGAGATGGGCAGCTGGGTCCGAGAGTGTGGGGCAGAGACCTGTTCCCAGGCAGTGGCCCTGGCGGAAGGCTTCCTCCTGAGTCGGGCAGAGGAAGAGAGGCAGGAAGGACAGGTGAGGCATTTCCTCTTGGTTTCACTCCCCTTGGGGCTGATGGATAGGTCACACGTACGTCCTGCCCTCCTTCCAAGATGGGGCCCATGTGAGGGAGAAGCCAGGCTCTGCTCTCTCAGCCTCTTTTCCCACCTGCTCTGCCCCTCCTGCTCTCACATCCAGAGCCAATGTGAGCTCAGTTGCTACTCTGCTCCAATTTGAGGACCCTGATATTTCTCCATACGACTTCTGGAATACTCTGTGCTCTTCCAGGCCCAAAATAACTGCATTGAAGTCATCCAATGGGGAGAAGTTGTTGTTGTTGCTGTTATTATTATTAATATTGTTATTATTATTATATTCAGCTGCTGGACATAAAACCCAGTCTCCAAACAAAATGAAACAGGTTCGTTCATCACTTTAGCTGTGAATTCAAAAACTTCTTGTACCAAACTAAAGCTTTGTCACTATATTTAAAATCTTTTCTCTCCTCGAACATGGCCACACAGCCCAAAAAACCTACAGCAACCCAGTGATTCCGGCCATGAAAGCCTTCAACAATACATTGTTTTCCCTTAATTTCTAAAGCTACTACATTATACAAAACACTCAGCCAATAGGAGTAGATGAAAAAAAGGAATAACTTTGCGGGTTCACAGTGCTTCTTAGGGACAGAGTTAGGGTTTCGTGCGGAAGAAAAAGAAATCTTCTGAAGGTTTCTTTGAGCACAACGTTTGGGAACTGCTGGTGTGAACTAAAGTAGGTGCCGCCTTGTTTGCTCTGGACACCAAAATATCTTGTAAGTG
>JARBWK010001787.1:0-17376 GCA_030556195.1 Anolis apletophallus | reverse complement strand
AAACCCCCCAAATTTCAAAAACCCCCTTTTTAAAATCAAAAAAAGGGCGACCCCGGCCCCCTCCTTGCCTGCCCCCCTTGGCTCTGCTTTAGGGGGGGGGGGATGGGCCCCCCCTGACCCCCCCTCCCGGGGGAGCCGCCCCCTCCCCCCCAAACCCGGGCAAAAAGGGCTGAAAAAGGGAGGGGCCGCAGCATTTTCCCGCCTCCTCCTCCCCCTGGCGACGCCAACCCAAAGGAGGCGGAGAAACGGCCACCACCCCCCCGGCATCATCCCCGCAAGGGGGAGGGCGGGGGGGACCCCCTTCTACCTCCTCCCTGGCGGCGGGCCAGGCAGGGGGCCCACCGCCGCCCCTCCTTCCCGGGGCCCCCCCGCCGGGGGGCCCGGCGCACAGGACGGGGGGGGGGCGCCTCTTTTTTTCCCCGCCCGCCCCTTCCTTCAATCCCGAGGGGGGGGCAGGGAGGGGGGAGCTGGGGCGGGGGGCGGAGGTAGCCCCTTTGGCCCTTTGGGGCGAAAAGGGCCCTGATCCAGGCCTGACAGAAACAAATGTTTTGCTGGTTTGTACAAAAAATACAAGTCAAAATTTACAAGCATCTGGGACCGTGGAGTTTTTTTCGAATGATGACGCAGATCCAAGTGGGTGGCTTTTTGCAGTTGAAGATGGGATTTTGTCAATGTTTATTTTTTCCCAAATGCTTTTTTTTTTATTGTTTCCAAAGTAAAGACTTTCTGAATATATTTCAGATTTCAATATTTAAAGTCAAAAATACATAGTATGATTTTATTATTTTATTATTATTAATTGAAATACTTACCGCCACTCCCCGAGGGTCAAAAAAATACATAGAATCAAATATACATAAAAAAAAATACATAGAACAAAGCATTTTTATAAAAAAATTGAAAAATCTAAAATATTATTATAAAAAAATATATTATTATTTATAATAATAAATAATAATATATATTTATTAAATAATATTTTTAAAGGGGAAAATAAATAAAGTGTATTATTTTTATTATTTTTTTAAAAAAAATTTATTTATCCCCCGCCACCACCCCCCCCAAAAGGGGGGCTAGGGCGGACAAGAGGCCAACCCCCAAAAAAAAATTACATAAAATAAAGAAAAAAAAAAAAGCAACAAACAATAAAGTAAAAAATAATAAATGCACTAAAAACAATAAAATAATACAACAAAATAAAATAATTAGACACAGTAGTGATGGGTGGATTTATGCTGCAAGAGGGGTTTTTTTAAACCCCTTTTTTGAGCCGGGGAAATTTAATTGCCCAAACCCGGGGGACACCACCAACCAAAAGACCAAAATGAGACTCTTAAAAAGTAATACATTTTTTTTAAAATTTTTTTTTTAACGTATTTATCCCCTCAGTGTGAAACCTGGGCCTGTTTGATAAAAAAAAGGGGGTTTTTTTTTTTGGGGAGATGGCTTTTGCTTGTTTTGGCTCCATGGCGCTATTGGACAGCTTCTCAAACAGACCAAGCACAAATGGGGCCCCCCGACCCCGGGGGAAAAGGGGAAAACCCCAAATGAAAGATAGCCGCTGTATTGCCCGAATCCCCGCTTTTTTTTTCTTTTGTCCCCCACTACTAGGGGGGCCTTCCTCTGTTCATTTTTCCCGGGCCCCCTTTTCGGCATTTGCTTTTTTCCTTCTAAAAAATTCCCCCCCATGTCATGCTTGTTTTTTTGGGGCCCCCCAAAAATTCCATTTACTTGGCAGCCGCCTCTCTCATTTTTTTCGGGCCGCGCCTGACCCAATCCAAGATGGCGACATAGCACTCCCCCCTTTTTTGGGGGGGCCGAATTGGGGGGTTTTCCCATTTTTAAAAAAAGGACAGATGCGCATAGTTTATATATGAATGAAGTTTGAAAAAAATTTTCCCCCGGCACACTTGATGATCTTTCCCCGGGAAAATGTGTTGAAAATCAATTAAATGCCAGCTGAGATTTTTTTGGGATGGCACCCGGTGCTGATGACCACTGGGACCACCCCCGGGTTTATGGGGATACCCCCCCCCTTGGCTCGGGGGGGTCAAAGCACAGCCACACAAACATTATATAAATTTACAAATACACATATTACAATTGAGTTCAATGAAAATACATAAAAGATTTCCACAGGGCGGAGACCAAAAAACAGGACAGACTTTTTAAAAATTTTGCTGTCAACTGGGGGGGAAAAGCTTACTCCTAGGGCAGTGTTTCTCAACCTGGGGGGCGGGACCCCCAGGGGGGCGAAGGGGTTTCAGAGGGGGGCCCAAAACCTCAGAAAAATTTATTTCTTTATGGTCTTAGGAAACCCTTTTTGGGGGGGGAAAAATTTGGTTTTTCCGGTTTTCCCTTTTTTTCTTTTTGGGGAAAAAAATTGCAATTCTCCCCCCTAAAGTCTACTCGTCCCCCCCAGCCAAAGGGGGGGCTATTTCTGAGACCGAGGGGGGGGGGAGCAGGCATGCTTCGAGGGGGGGGATGATGCGGTTTTTGGGGGAGGGAAGTGTGTGAGGTGGGGGGGGGGCTTGCGCCATTTGTTCCTTTCCAGGGGGGTTTTCCCGGGGGGTTTTACCCAATACGGTGGGGTCCAACTTTTTGATTGTAGATGAACTATAAATCCCAGCAACTACAACTCCCAAATGTCAAGATCTTTTTTCCCCCCACCCACTGGGGTTTACTTTTGGGGATATTGAGGATTAGTGTCAAGTGTGGCCCAGACCATCATTGTTGAGTCTATAGTGCTCTCAATAATCCAAATCCCCAAAATCAAGGTTAATGGCCACCAAACACGGTTGCTATTGGTCATGGGAGTTTTTGTGCCAAGTTTGGTTCAATTCCATTGTTGGTGAGTTCAGAAAAGCTTTGATTGTGGGTGAACTATAAAACCCAGCAACTTCCAAATGACAAAATCAACCCCCCCAAAAAAAACAGTTGTGAAGTAGCAATGAAAATAATGGAAAGGGGGCACCACAACATGAGGAACTGTATTAAAGGGGTCCCCAGCATTAGAAAAGGGTTTAGAAACACTGTCCTAGGGGTTTCCCCTAACCAATCTGTGTGTTGCCCATACACTGTATCTGGCCATTATGAACATGTGGGATGAAGTCTTCTGCCTGAGGAATCATGGCAGGTAAAAGAACACTGCCGATCCTCCAGCCACAGATCAACCTACTACAGCTTTAAAAGAGTAAATATAAAAATCCCAAGAGCAAATCTTATATTTTTGACACGAGCTGAGATTCTAGTGCATGGGACCCGGGCTTTAAACATACCTTCTTTATCTATTCCTTGGGAGTTGACATTTTTTGTCACAATGATTTAGTGTGACCAGAACATGGAAATTCAAGCTTTTCAGAGTGTAACAAACCGCATGCTTCCGTTCCCAACATGCCCTGGGAATATCGAATGGAACGGTGGTAGGGACAAGACCACACAGGCTGGACAAGTGGATTTACACGTTGTCAAGGAAATGACCTATTAAAAGGAAAGCAGTGCCTGAGATAACCATCAGAAGCAACACATTTTTGCCCCTCGTAGTAGGTCAGCAGGGACCCAAATGTGGAAGTGTACAAATTGTGAGAAGGAGTTGAAAATAGCAAGTCTCTGCTGGTGAGCAAAAACCTCTAGTTAGTATTTTCTAGTTTGCCATTCACTAATTACTAGAGTTATGTATCTGAATCTATTATGGCAGCATGAAAAGAAGATGCACCCAACCATGTAGTGTACATTCTCATATCCCCAACAGGGAGTAATGCGGAAGTCATCTTTAGTACAGCAAGAGAGTCACACAACATCCACCTTGTTATAGAGTAAAAAAGAAAAGACCGTGACCTAAGGAAACCATGAAAATTCATACAAAATTGGATCAGGTTCAATATCCTGCTGTGGCGACTCACGAACAGCTAGCACATAATAATAATAATATTGTTTATTTCTGTCTCCGTCTTCTCTCGCCCGAAGGGGACTCAGTGCGGATTACAATACATACGACAGACAACCCTGTCGGAGACGCACAGTTTCCACACATAGACAGTACAGGTTACACATAGACAGTACAGTGCGAAGTTTATAGAAGGGGTTTTCTGGCTGAACTATGTACAGTTTCATCTACCTACTCACTTCATCAGATCAGGCCACTTGCCTCCCGTATTTTCAGCACAGAGCCCTTCACGGACATATAGACACCCCCAGTGGGCTCCATGTCGAAAAAGGAACATGGGAGTCTTCATGTTGCCTTCCTGCAATGGAGGAAGCTGGTTGGCATCACCTCCCATGAGATGAGGGGAAATTTACAGATGCAGGCATGGAGTGATGGCTTCTCCATGCCCCTGTTGTGGTATGGATTTGCCCCGGGGGTGAATCCATGGGCCTTATGATAAGGTCCTTACATTTCAAAAAACATCTCTTCAGAAGTATCTGTGGGCTTCTTTACTTCCTCCCAGGTTATTCTGTAATGATTCAGGCAAAATTATAGTCAAAATATAAGGTTTGTTATTAATCATAGTTTCAGATGTCTACAGGGATGGTGGGAGCCTTGAAGATATTTCTCTATGGATATGGGGGATCATACTGTACCTAAGTTCAATAATTTGTCCAGACTCTTTCTTGCAGTATGCGTTTTCTGCCTCCTCCTACCACTTGATCATGCCACATTCAATCTCATGTATTATTCGAAATACTGATTTTCAAATCTATTTCTATTGAGAGTTATGCAAAGTAAGTAAAGTGCTTCAACTAGTAACCATTTTTAATGCTGCATTTCTTTTTCCTTTTCTGATCTCTGTTGGTCTATGTCCTGAAAACACTAGCTATGTTTCCCGACTATAGCAATCTTATCTACTTAAAATGTAAAAATACCAAAATAAGAACAGATACATTTCTCATTTTGGAAAACATTGTATTAATATAAACAGATGGCAAAGGAATGAAAAGTGCTTAATACCAGAGGATTCGATGAAATGAAGAAATGTCATGTCATTCTCCAAAATGTAAGGTACAGAAATGTGGGCACAAAATGTAGGACTTTCATAGGTTTCTACTAATCATCTGGAGGTAGCCAGAGATGCATAGGTCAAGCTCCACAATGGGTAAGAAAAATCCAGACCCACCTGAAATTCTGCTCACCACTTCCAGTGAGCCTTTGCAAGTTTGTTGGTTGAATCCAACTTTATCCCGCCTTTGTCAAAACTGTGATTCTGGAGTCTGCTGAAAACTGTGAAGCATCTTGTAACTTTAGGGCCCACTCTGGTCAGAACAGTGATTGATTTGACCGATTCATCGTCTAAAGAGATCTTTGGGTGCCATTTTTCCTTGCACTCATCAGTAGAGGGAAGGGATGGATCAGCCATAACATCACTGCTGCTCCCGTCAGTCAGATTCTGTACAAGCTCTTACATCATGAGTGTCCCATTATAACAGCAACAAAAGGCTCCTAAGCAACCAAGAAGGGGAACTTGCCCCTGCTGATGTCAGAATTGAGTTCTTTGTCTGCTCAGGAGCAATGACAGCAACATGGAGGGTAAGGTGATGGCCCAGCGAGACTGATGAGGTCTCAGCCTGGCAGATTCATGTGGCCACCAATACAAACCCAGTAAAGTGGTGTTCTGATTGGTGTCTGGATGGACTGGCTCCATTTAGCAAAGCCAGTGGAGACCTGCACAGACAGAAAGAAGGGTGGACAACATTGTCTCAGAAGAGAGTAACAACATGCAGAATAGCTAAATGGAGGAGAGTTACTTATAAGGAACATGGGAATAGTGGGGCCTGAGTACTCAGATAGTTATGCATGGTATGAAGATTACTAAAAATATTCATGAAGAAGAAGACTTTGTTGATTTTGCTGTTTCATAAAAGATCAAAATGAATACAATCAGATACATGTTGCAGATAATATAAATAGTTTAAGACACAAAGCAAACCTGCCATTTATATGAAAGACAATTTTTTACTTCCCACTGGGGACTTGAGCATCCATGGGATTTTGGTATTCACAAGGTATGGGTGGTCATGGTCATAGAACCAAACCTGTGAAGATACAAAGGGCCCACTGTGTTTATTGCCACAATAAAATTGCTTTGACTATGAAGGTATATGCACACACAGTATCCAAAACACTAAGCAGACATCTCTGATGAAAATCTTGCATTCACTGTGAAGAATGATGGTGTTGATGGCTCATTTCCTATGTTGTTCTTCATCTCTAGTCATGATAGCTTGACTGTTGAGGTTTTAAACTTTTCCCATTGTATTCTAGAGGCAGATGGTTTCTTTTTCTTTCAATCAGCTGAGAGAGCAGCATGGACACTTTCTGATGCCTGTGTTTGTCTCCTGATAAACAGGTGTTTCAGAACTAGTCAAACCTGTTCATTCAACTAAGGATAATAGTAGAAGGGCCACAGGAATGTATGTGCATGGACACCATGGAAACTGGGATACTCTCCAAACCTCTAGAAGTTTTCTTTTGTATTCAGATACAGTTTAATTTAAAGCCATGGAAGCAGGTGTGTGCCAATTCCTAATCTCTATCTTCCTATGTTTGAAAATCAGGCGTATGTTCCTTTCTTCAATATGCCAGAAGTATGGGCAGAATGATCGGTTAAGAACACCAAGATACAGAAGAAATGACCCCTGAACGGATAGAATGAGAGCGTAAGAGGGTAGGTGGAAGTGGAGTAGAGAACCAAATACTAGGCTTTGATTATTTGGAAAGACAAAATATAAGTCTAATCAGGGTCCACAGTCTACTAAACATTACATGATAAGATTCATTTACACTAGCCTCTCTCCTGCATTTTTAATCATCTGTCTTCAGTCACTTATTACTGATGTGGAGAACTATAATATGGACCAAGTTAAATCTTATATATATAAAGGAACGTCGCCATGTGAAGACTACCTCAAACAGAGAACCTTACAAGCAGAAACACAAAACTTGCCAACAGAAATGGGCCCTCAAGAAAGGGTCTTTGTAGCAAAGAAACCCAAAAAAACCCCAAAAAGGCCCCCAAAACAACGAGAAAAAAAACTTTTCCCCCAGCATCCCCCGCGGCTGCCAGCGATGCCTTTGGGCCGACATCGCCCACACAAAATGCAGGAAGAGAAAGAGTAACATAGCAACGCTGGCAAGAGCCATCAAGGCTAGGATAATGCTGAGAGATTTCAGTTGTCAATTGGTGTTTGGGGGTTAAACTCCCAAAACCAAACTTTTATGAGGGAGAATTCTCCAGCAATTCCTACCCACAACACAACACAACTTCCAATCAAAACCCATCCCCCCAAACCTACGGGACCCTAACACAACACCTACCACCACCACAAACAAAAACCATTCCTTCCTTCCACACAGACAGAAACTGCCCCAAAAAGACAAGCTATTTCTAAAAATAACAGCATTGATGACACACCACAATGCTCTACATTAAACAAAAAGGGCAGAACAAAGCCAGAAGACAAACACACTGCGCAGCAGAGCCCAGAAAACAGGTCACTGCACAAGCACAGCTGAAACCAAATGCAAAAACTGCACGACAAGAAGAAGCGCGCAGCCAGGAACAACAAAGACGCAGAAATGCAACACAACAGCAGCGCAAGGAGCGCAGGAAGCACAATGTCGCAACACAGAAACAGACTTCAAAACACCACAACCAAGTCCACCGCCTAGCCTTCGGATACAACGCTGCAGAAGACTACAGCATGGCGCCAGAGGCCGACATTGGCACCCTAACGCACATCTGCACACACTGCAAAGCCCTGAAATACCCAGCAGAAACAACAGGAATGTGCTGCCTAGCCGGTAAAGTCTCTCTAACTCCACTTGCCACTTCCTCCACAACCACTACAGACTTTGCTGAGTGAGACACTCCAGAATCAAAACACTTCCTCCGCTATATAAGACAATACAACTCATGCTTCCAGATGACATCATTTGGAGCACACATAGAAAGTGCACAATTCATGCCTACATGACCCCACCAAGACCATAAGTAACATCATTTCCAACCCTTACATACTCAGACTTTCTTGCATCTTCCTAAATAGGGCACAGCAACGCGTGCCGGGTACAGCTAGTACATTCTAAAACAGCGCCATTCTGAAAAGTGGATAGATCATTGTTGGGCAGAATTATATAGTCAAAATCAACATATTGCCAATAATGTTATAAATGTTTCAGACAATCCTGATTCTGACAAATGATACACACCAATTAAACAATGACACAAAGGTATTTCTCATTTTGTCTGGCAAGAAGAAAAGCCAAAGATAAGATTCAAATTATTAGTGATAAGAAAGATGAAGTCTTGGCCTACTAGATTTTAAATTTTACTGTACAACATGCAGTTTAGTATGATTAAAATATTGGTTAAATTTAGAAAATAAAAAGTTGCTGCAGCTGGAAGGTTTTGACTTAGCATTTGGTTTGAATGGAAATACCTGGTATGAAAAGATATAAGTAAATGCTGATTGTAGTGATAACGTTAGGAGGAGAGTCAAATTGTTGAGGATTTGGAATAGTATAAATTGAAGCTGTGTGTAAAAATACCTTTGGAAATTGTATATACAGTGTTCCCTCACTACTTCACGGTTCACTTATTGCGGACTCACTGTTTCGTGGATTTTTAAAAATATTAATTTAAAATATATATCATGGTATTTTCACTGTTTTGTGGGGTTTTGCCACCGCTGCTCTCCGGGGCACTTTCCCTTCTCAGTCCTCCCTCCTCCAGCCTTGAAGGGCTTTTCCTTCCTTTCCTTCACTTTATTTTAAGTTTACAAAGACTGAAAATAGTGATAACTACTAAAATAATGTATAAATAAATATTTATTTTAAATAGAGTGTCCCTACATCAGGTTTTTCACTTATTGCGGGAGGTCCTGAACGTAACCCCAGCAATAAGTGAGGGAACACTGTAATAGAAAAAGTACAGTGACAATGAGGCAATATAAGGTCTTCCTAATTGTGGAAGAAGTCAATAAAAACAAAGGAAGAATTGGAAATGCAAGAAATGAAGCTGCATTGGTTTACATTATAGTAAAAGTAGCTGCTAAATGTATGTTTGATGTTGTATGTGTATTGTGGTTTTCCTTTCCTTTGTTGTTTTATATATCTTAACTGTGGTTTTATGTAAGTTAAATTTTGTGTATTAATAAAATAGAAATAGCACAACATGAAATGAATCCATGACGCTACATAACAAATCAGGCTGAACTACTGAGAACAGTGAAAGACACACTCAATGTGTTAAGACACTTAGACTGTCAAAGATGACCAAAGGCCACTTGAAGCTGACTTAATCTAAACCCTTCCATTCTCAGGAGTTAACAAATAACAGTACTTAATGGCTACACTTATTCTGACATTATTTTTTGTTAATATTACATCTGATGGACGTTTGATCTGATGTGACAAGGATCCCCTTTTCCCAACCTTCCTCTGACTGTTTTGATGGAAGATCATAGCACAATTGCTCAATTACCAGACTCTGAGATCAATCCAGGCAGTAATTTCTACTGGCAGAAAGGTGTAGTACTTAACCCTAGCATTTTATAGCTGAGCTAGGTTTGCACTGCTCCTCCTGTGAGCGATGCTGCATAGAGCATAATGATATTGCACTGACCATAATGACATCACAATTAATCATAACTAATATATTTACACAAATGATGGCACTGTGGAATGGTGGAGAGTGAGAGCATATAAATACTATGGAAACTTTCCACTGAGTATTTTTGCCAGACATTTTATGGCAAAAGTTTTGTTGAAATTGAATACTTTTTTTTTCATGAATAGGATAGGCTACCCTTCCTGAAAATTTGTCAAACACTTAAGAACATAAGAAGAGCCATGCTGAATCGGACCTCAGCCCATCTAGTCCAGCATTCTGTATCACACAGTGGCCCACCAGTTGTACGCTGGGGATCTCGAGCAGAAGGAGGCCAAAACCCTGACCTGCTCCCGACCCCACAACCAGTACCCAGGGAAATCCTGCCACCTCAACCAACTCCGAGGTGGCACTTGAATGTCCTTTTCAGTAACTACCGATACACTTGGTATCCATGAATCTGTCTAATCCTGCCTTGAAGTTGTTCAGGCTGACAGCTGTCACAACCTCTTCTGGAAGTGAGTTCATAACCCAATGACCCTCTGGGTGAAGAAATATTTCCCTTTATTAGTCCTAATTTTCCTACCTTGGAGCTTCAGGGAGTGCCCTCTAGTCCTAGTGTTTTGTGACAAAGAAAATAACTTTTCTTTATTCACCTTTTCTATCCCATGCATGATTTTATACACTTCGATCAAGTCACCTCTTAAACGCCGTCTTTCAAGGCTGAAAAGACCAAGGTGTTGCAACCTGGTTTCATAAGGGAGCCGCTCCATCCCTTGGATCATTCTTGTTGCCCTTTTCTGTACTTTTCCAGTTCCGTTATATCCTTCTTAAGGTGCGGAGACCAGAATTGTACACAGTACTCTAAATGTGGCCTACCATCGATTTGTGAGAGGTAATACAACATTTGCTGACCTATTTTCGATTCCCTTTCTGATCATGCCTAGCATAGAATTTGCTTTTTCACTGCTGCTGCGCACTGGGTTGACATCTTCATTGAGCTGTCCACAAGACCCCAAGATCCCTTTCCTGGTTTGTCTCGAAGCTTTGACCCCATCAATTTGTAGGTGTAGTTGGGGTTTTTGCCCGATTGCATGACTTTATATGGGAGGTGTTGGATGTGTTGTTTCACAATCAGGTCCTATGTCAAGGCAATAAAGAATTTATAGAAATTCCTTCAATGGAAGGTCCGGTTGGCTCCTTCCTCATGTCTTTCCACTGGCAGATAATGACCTTTCTGTTGGGATTGTAACTAGCTTGATGCTCAGCTTCTTACCTTCCTCTCTGGGCATCCAGCAAAACCAAATGATTATCCTATAATGGCTGGCCTGCCATCACAAAGTTTGAATTGTTTTGGGATTCTCATATGATCTCTGATCTTGCAAGCATCTGGTAATCTCACAAGAAAGGGGTTTGCCATAGATTTGAAGAGGGCAGATATAGATGTGCCTTCCATAACCTGCCCAGTTTTCCAGGGAACTATGTTTTCTCTCTTTTTTCATGTAAAGCATTATGTACAGTGATGGCACCAAATACATACAGATACTTCCCAATTTCTAAATAAACACAATACCAAAATCATTGACTTTGTAAAGTTCTGTAACATATTTTAAGATGGGTGCCACTGGAGCTTTGAAACTGTGAAACTAGGAGAGTTCAAGGGTGCACAGCCTCAAACCTGTGAGCTGTCAAATTGCAAAGTTTATTTATTTATTTTATTTACTGCATTTTTACCGCTCTTCTCAACCCCGAGGGGACTCAGAGCGGCGAACAGGAAGCATATCGATGCCACAATCAATAGTACAATAAAATCATAAATAGAAAAAAAATTTTAAACCACAACAACATAGGTCCATAAGTTAAAACAATAATTACAAACCATTGAAAACCCAAAAACCTTCCTCAAAAAGATAAATTCCAACCAAAACCGTTGTTGCTTTTTTTTTTTTGAAAAGGGGCCCCAAAACCAAGTTTTTTAGTTTCTTCCAAATGGGGGGGAGGGTTGTGTCCCCATTGACCCCCCTTTAACACACCCCAGGGGGAAAAGGGCAACATTTTTGAAAAAAAACCAAAAGGAAA
The DNA here is from genome assembly GCA_030556195.1 of Anolis apletophallus. NCBI lineage: Eukaryota > Metazoa > Chordata > Lepidosauria > Squamata > Anolidae > Anolis > Anolis apletophallus. The sequence continues at coordinate 5,692 of JARBWK010001787.1, read as the reverse complement.
TTTTCTTGAAGAGACGAAAGAAAGCAAATTTTAGCCAACGAAAGCAAATTCCAAAGAAAGTCCAAAAACGGGGAAAATTAATTTCCCCTTCCCCCCAACAAAGCGGGTGCAGAATGCGCAAAAAAGGCAAGGTTTGGGCCCAAAAAGGCCCGACTGGCCCCCGTTTTTCACCCGCCCGCCCTTCAGATAGAGCCGGGGGAACTGAGGATCTTTCCCCGGCCGCCCCGGGCCCGGGGCCCCCGACCAGCCCCGGGCCCCACCCTCTTTCCAACGGTGACGGCCCCAGATCCCCCCTCCTCCCTGCTCTGCCCTCGCCTTTTTGGGGAACCCCCGCCCCAGTTCAGTATTTTTCCCCTTGAGAAGCAGCCCCCAATTTCCCACCGCCCTCCATCGCTGCCGGCCAGGTCCGGGAACCCCCCTTTGGGAAAAAATATCTCCGCATCTCTTCGCCCCCCCATCTCACCTGGTGCCCCGGGAGTCCCCACTGGACCCCATGCCTCTAGGGGGAAGGGGAAAGGCACGCTGAAAACTTGTTGGGCCTTAATTGTCCCCCCGACCCCTTTCAGCGGGGGCCCAGGCCCCCGGGCCCCCGGCCCCCCCCCCCCGGGAAAAAAACAACCCATGGGTGCTACACATCCCCCTCGGGCCCCTTCCCCCCGGGCGGGCTTTCGGGTATTGGGGGAAGGCCACCAACTCCGGGCCCCTTTTGCCCAAGCACGCCCCGGGGGCCCAAAAACCCTTTTAGCAAAAATTCCAATTCCCGGGGTACCGATGCAGCACCAAGTTTCCCCTACCTCCTCCCGCCCCCGCATCAGGGGGAGGAGGCGGCGGTAATCAGGCCGCACCTTCCCGGGGGACGGGAGGGGGAAAAAGGGGGGTTTCTTCCCCCAGGGAGGGAGCTTGGGGACAGGCCCCACCGCCCAAAACTTTTGGGCCCCCCAAAAACCGGGCATCCACCGGGGCTGGGGGCGTTTTTTGGTGGACAGCCAAATTTTCCCCCCCAAATTGGGACCCGGCGCCGACGCCATCCGTTAGTGCCTTCGCCGGGCCAAAATTAATTTAAAGTCGGCGAGTGAGCCCTGAGCCAACTTCCCTCCAAACCCCCCAGCGGGCCCAAAACCCGGGGGGAGAACCGGGGGGGGTGTCCATAGTTGGCAAAGAAGAGTTTTTTGATGGTTCCCCTGCGCGCAGTTGGGAACCCCCAAAGAAAAAGGACGCCCATTGGTTTTTCAATTTTAAAAGCAGCGCAGGTCTGCCCAAATGGCATTAACCCTTTTGGTTTTCCCATCCCCGGGGGGGAGCCGTGGGGCATCCCACAATCCCAGCAGCTTCGGGGGAGCCTTCCAGAACTGGGAAGGAATTGGCCCGGGCCGTCACCAGGTTTGGAGTCCAGCACCGAAACACATGTTGACAAACATATCAGCAGTCTCCTTTGGGGGACCCCACACGGGGGGGAAGTGCCCCGGGGCAGCCACCCACCAGTATCTGGGAAAACCCCGACTTGGGAGGCGGTAAAAAATTTCCCTCATCTTCCAGGGAGGAGGGGGCAGGCGGAAACCAGCCGGCCCCCGGTTTTTAGCCGGTAACACAGGGCAGGATCCCACATAGTCCTCCACATCCCTCCCATTTGCCACCAAAAACCAGAACTAGCTGCCCCTTAAGAGCCCAAATGGCCCCCCCCCAGAGTCGGGGAAATTTGTTCCCCCCCCCCGACCCCGGGGAAACATAAACAGAGCCCGGGAAAAGAGCCCCCGCCGCCCCAAAAGGGCCTGCACCCTTTTACATGTCGGGCCCTGAGGCTGTAGCAGGACCCCCCCCACCGCCACATCCGGGCACGGCCTGGACAAAAAGGTGGGGGGGGGGGTGCTGCAAAACGGCTGGGGGGAACAGCTGTTTCAATTTTTGGGGAAACCCCCCACACCCCCCCCGGGGCCCCCCCGGGGGCCCCCCTTTTCCCCCCCAAAAAAGGGTGATTGGATCAGCCCATTTGGCAAAGTCAGGAATAAACCTGTAGATTTGGAAACCCCCCAAAATTTTGAATTTTTTTTGTAGCAGGGGGGCCCAGTACCATTTTTTTGGGTTTTTTTTGGGTGCTCCAGGGAATGCCCTGGAGAATCCGGTAGCCCAGAAAGTCCACTTCACGCAGTCAAAGAAAATTCCCAGTTTTGGCATAGAGCCCCGGGGGCCCCTCAGTCGCGGGGCACCCTTTGACTTTCTTTCATGGGTCGCCTGATCCGAGAAAAACGGGGTGAAGGGGTAGACCCCCAGAAGCGGCCCGGTGGGGGAAAATGCTTCATGAAATTTGGAAACAGGGGGGGGGTTGCACAAACCGAATCCCATCACCATTTTTAAACTGCCCCCCTTGGTCTGGAAGGCCGTTCCCCCTTCATCCCCTTTCCACAAGGTGTAAGCCCCCTCAGGCCCAAAAGGAAAACCCTTTGCTCCCCCCATCCCCCTCCAAAAGTTTGGGGATCAAGGGGGGGATCCCCCCGGGGTTTATCTTGTTAAATTCCCCTTTGTATTGACCCAAAAATCCGTTTCTTTTGAGGAAAAAAGGCCCGGGGGGGTTGGGGGGGCAAACCCCCCTTCCCCAAAATTCTCATCCGGGGAAACCCCCGGGGAGAGTGTTGCTCGGGGCGGGGCGGGGGCCCCCCGGGGGGGAAAAGGGGGCCCCCCGGCTGCAAGTCAAGGCACAGTCATGGGGCCCGGGGCGGAGGAAAAAGTTCCCCCCCCCTTTTCACTGAAGACACCCAAAATCCGGCATATTTTTGGGGAGGGTGGCCACATTTTCCACCTTTTTAGCCTGGCACGCCCGCGTCGCAGGGGCCCCCGGGAAGATGGAAAAAAAAATTTGCTGTTTTCCCCCCGGGAAAACTGGGGTCATGGGCGAGCCCCACAATCCCCCGGACAAGGGGGGAAAAGGGGTTTTTTACAAGAAAGAAACCTCTTTATGGGGCACCAAATTTCCCAGGGGCTGTATATTGAGTTACACCCCCCGGTTTTTTCAACACTTCCCATCGATGGTCGGGGCCCCCTTTTGGGGTCTTGGAGGTAAAAAAATTTTAAACCCCAGACTTGGCATCCCTGCACTAAGTTTTTGGTCGCCCCCCCGGTCAATCATGGCAGGGGCCATGGGCCCCCCCCGGGCGCGCTGACCATGACAAGGAACAATTTTCCAGTTTTGGGGTTGGGAGGGGGCCCGGGCCCAGTGGCAACCTTTTACCTGCCCCCCCTTTTTCCCCCCGCCGCCGGGGGGGGTTTTCCTCCTCCGGAGGGCGGCCACCGCGCGGAAGCCCGGGGGGGCCCCCACGTTTCTGGGGAAACCAGGGGAAAAAGACCGGGCCCCAATACCAAAAAGGTTTTTTTTTGGGCCGACCCTTTTGGCAGCATCTCTTTGGGCCGCACCGCCCCGTGCCCCCGGGTTGAGTCATCCACAACAGGGGGGGGCAGGGTCTGGGGGCACAAAGGGGCCCCCTCCCCCGGTCGGGGCGGGGCCGGGCCCGGGCCCCCAAATTCTCTTGTGTTGTATGGTCCCCCCCCCAAAACTGAGGGGGGAGGCCCCCAAAATGGGCCCGGGCCCGGGGGGAATTGTAACATCTGTTGCTAAATTTCCCGGGGGGAGTCCCCCAATCGATGGGGGGGGGGGGTCCTTCCCACTTGGTCTGGCGGGCCCAAACCACTAAAAAAGGGAAAAAATTTTGGGGGACAGTCATGTCCTTCATGGTCAGCCGGGAAACCCCCCCCAGGTCCTCCCCGGGGGGGGCCCCAGGTCGCCCGGGCCATCAGGGAAAAGGGTCAAATCCCCATGCGGGGGGGCCCCCCTTGATGGGGGGGGAAACCCCCGCCATCCCTTCCCCAAAAGGTTTTTCAAACCCCACCTGCTCGGGGTGGCAAAATTTTTTTGGGGCCCCCAAAAACCCGGTACATCAACCTGGGCAATAAAACTTCCACCATCGCCCCGGGGGTTTATTGAAACGAGCCGGGGGTTTACCGCGGTGCCGCCCCCCCCGCGCTCCCCCCCTCCCACGCCGCCACTTGGGGCCCCGCCCCCATGGCGGCCGGGGGAATGGGGGCCTTGGGGGAGCCGGCGGGTTTTGCCCCCTGGTGCAAAAGGGGGGTTTTTGGGGGGTTTTCCGGGGCCCCTGTCCGAACAAACCCACTTAGGATCCCCTTTAACACAAAACCCCCCCGAGCAAAACTAACTAATTTTATTGAATATAAAAAAACCAAAAAAGGGGGTTCTCTTGGGAAAAGATCAAAAAATAACCCAAAAAGCAAAATTAAAACCAAACGAAAAACAAAGTTCCAAAGATAAATCCAAAAAAAAAAAAGTGGCAAAAAAAAGGCAAGGGGTTTCCCAAATTTTAACAAAACAGGGGTTCCCCAGAAGGGAATTTTAAAACAAGGCAAGGTCTTGGTCCAAGCGAGCCAGACCCGGCCCGTGACCCCCCGCCTTCAACAGACGGGCCCCGGGGGAAATGAGGATCGCCCACGGGGTTTTACTTTCCCGGCCCCGGGGCCCCCACGATCTAGGGCCCGGGGGCCCAGCCCCTCTTTCCCAATGACGGTCGGGGGGGTGCCCCCCTCCCCCCCCCCGCTCTTTTCCCCGGCCCAAAAAGGGGAAAGGCCCCCCCCTTCCAGTTCAGTTTTTCCATTCCCCTTTGGGGAAAAAAACCTCCCGAACTTTCCCAGCCGCTGGCCCCCATCTGCTGCTCGGCCAGGTCCCCCCGGGGCCCCTTTTGGGAAAATTTAAAATCTCCGCTATCTGCCCTCCTCCCTCTCCACCTGGTCCGCTCCCCTTTCCCCGGGGGAATGCTCCCACCGAGATCCCATGCTAAACCCCCCAGGTGAACTGGGCAAAGGCACTGCTGAACCCCCTTTTGGGGGCCTTTTCCCCTCGCCCCCCCCGTCCCCCCAGCCTGTGGGGGCCCAATGGCATCGGGACCCCGGGGCCCACCCCCCCCCAGTGGCACGAAAACCCATGGGGGCCCAAAGGTTTTTTTGTTTTTTGAAGTGTCCACAGGCGGGGGGTACAACCGAGAAGGGCCTCTCGCCCCCAGGCCCGCGATGTTGGCAGCCCAGAAAGCCCAACCCCGAAACAAAAAAAAAAAGGAGGCATGTAAGGGGAAAAAAGGGGGAAAAAAAAGATGGGAAGGGGGTCCCCCGCTGATGTAGTAAAATCAAAACCCTCAAAACATGGGCAAAAAGTCTTTGTATGGGAAGGGGAGGCGGATTTATCCACCAAGATGGATTTACCATGGGAGAACATATTTTAGGGAAAAGTGTGATAAAACCGCATGAGGACAAAGTACTGGGGAAGGGGGAAAAAAAAACTTAGTTGGCATTTGCCCCGTTTCCAAAAACTCTACCCCTTTTTTTGAAACTTTTTTTCAAATTGAAGACAATAATTTTTAAAAAATTCAAAACTTTAAAACTTTTAGCCAAAGTTGATCCCTAAAACCAGTAAATGATGGCAAAAATCTTATTGGGTTTCACCCCTGACCTGCTAGATGGTCAGAATCAGGTTTTTCAATATCAGAATAGCCATGAATTGCAAACATCAAACAAAATTTTTTTCCCCTTTAAAAGGTAAATTTACTAGTTCTTCTGGTTCCCGTCAGACAAAAAAGATTGGCTGTTGCTACTGAAAATTTATCTTTTTCCCAAAATGATTATCAAATTGGATACAGTG
>JARBWK010001786.1:0-17379 GCA_030556195.1 Anolis apletophallus | reverse complement strand
TTCTCTTCACCATCATATTCTCTTTCCTCTTTTCCCCGCTTCCTTTTCCTTTTCCTTCCTCTTGTTCTACTTCTTCCACTTCCATTCCTTCAGCTTCTTCCCTTCTTTCTTCTTCCTACTTTTCTTCCTATTCTTACTCCTTTTTTCCTATTGTCCCTCTTCTTCTGCATCATCTTCCTTTCCTTCCTCTTATTTTCCTTCTTCTTCCGCTTCTTCCTTTACTTCCTCATCTTTTCCTTCCTCTTCTGTTTCTTCTTTTCCCTCTTTTCCTTCCTCTTCTTTTCCTTCTTCCGCTTCTTCCTTTTCGTCCTCTTCTTTTCCTTCCCCTTCTGTTTCTTCTTTTGCTTCCTCTTCCGTTTCTTCGTTTCCCCCTTTCTCTTCTTCCTTTCCTTTCCTTCCTCTTCTTTTCCTTCCTCTTCCGTTTCTTTTTTCCTCTTCTTCCTTTCCTTTCCTTCCTCTTCCACTTCTTCTTTTCCTTCCTCTTCCGTTTCCTTTTTCCTCTTCTTCCTTTCCTTTCCTTCCTCTTCTTTTCCTTCCTCTTCTTCCTTTCCTTTCCTTCTTCTTCCACTTCTTCTTTTCCTTCCTCTTCCGTTTCCTTTTTCCTCTTCTTCCTTTCCTTTCCTTCCTCTTCCACTTCTTCTTTTTCTTCCTCTTCCGTTTCTTTTTTCCTCTTCTTCCTTTCCTTCCTCTTCCACTTCTTCTCCTCCTCCTTCTTCTGTTTCTTTTTTCCTCTTCTTTCTTTCCTTTCCTTCCTCTTCCACTTCTTCTCCTCCTTCTTCCGTTTCTTTTTTCCTCTTCTTTCTTTCCTTTCCTTCCTCTTCCACTTCTTCTTTCCTTTCCTCTTCTTTTTCACCCTTCTTTTCCTTTCAGTTTTTCCTTTCCTTCTCCTTCCCTTTCTCTTTCCTATAATTCCATCTCCTTTGCCTTGTTTTATTATTCCTTTTCTTCTTCTTCTTCTTCTTCTTCTTCTTCTTCCTTTCTTCCCCAAGTTTTACGAACACTCCGGGTCTACAACATCAATGCAAGATAAGATTACTTTCCACTCTTTGATCCCCACATGTTGAACTAGAATGCCCCAGCAAACCCCTGGATCCCATAGGTTGGAGCCAAGGCACTTTAAATGGTATCGAAGTGCTATAAAAACACAATACAGACCCATCGGTATTCCCATTTTATGGATGGAAGAACTGAGGCCAAAAGGGGCGCCTTTGCCAGAGTGAGATCATCGTATTCCTAGATCAAGACCTGGGGATGCCTGCTGGTGATGTCATTCAGTGTTATGCATTTCAATGCCAGCTACAGTTGCTCACAGTTACACACACAACATGTGTGTGTGTGTGTATGTATATATATATACATACACACACACACACACATATACACATATATATATATTCCAGTTTAGAAATATATATATTCCAGTTTATATACACACATATATATACACACACACACACACACACACACACACACACACACACACATATATATATATATATATATATATATATATTCCAGTTTAGAAATTAAGACAGTTAGGGTAACCATGGCAGTCAAACTGCATTAATTGTACAGTGTAGATGCACCTCTGTTGAGTAGGAGTCTCCTTCGCTGGAGGTCTTTAACCAGGGGCTGGATGGCCATCTGTCGGGAAGGGTCGTTGGACTGGGCAGCCCTTGGGGATCCCTTTCCACACCTATGGTTCTGATGTATCTATCTCTCTTACCTATCTAGATAATATTTCACAATCATATCTAGGGTTCAAGTCTCGTCAAGTCAAGTAAGAGTTTGGGTTGCCATCCGTTGGGATGGTTCGGATGGTGCCTTCCTCTATGGCAGAAGGGGTTGACTGGATGGGCTTTGGGGTCCCTCCCAGCCCCAGGATCCTACCTGCAGAGCCCATTGGCCTGGCTTGCCCCCTTTTCCCTCTTGGCGGCCCTTTGCGGCCACCCAGGCCGTTCCTTGGCCCTTCCAAGGCGCATACTTGCACAACAGGGAGCTTCTAGGTTTGGCATTTGCCCAGCATTGCATTCCTGGCAAGGCCTGGCATCCGCCTGCGCCTGCTCCTTCGCCTGGAAGTCCTGCCGCTTACATAAAACCGCTGGAGGCCCCTCTGGGTTTGGGATGTTTGTTTACATGCCTTTCTGGGAGGAGGCCTCAATGGGTCGCTAAGGGCTTCTTCGCCCATGCGCTTTCCATAGATCCCCCTCCATAGGCGCATGGCTTCAATGGTTTGCAAAGGGGCCTGGGTGTCAAATGCACACTCACACACACACAAACACACAAGCCTTTCCACTGCTTGCTCCCTATGTTTTCATGGATTTAAACTGGTGTTTAATAATAATAATAATAATAATAATAATAATATAAAAATTATCCAGCATATAGATCTTGTTTGTGTTGGTATAATAATATGTAATAATAATAATAGAATTGAAAGATCGAACTGCAAAGACTCTGGCACAAGCCAGCCAAGGTGGTCCCAGTGGTGATTGGCACACTGGGTGCAGTGCCTCCAGACCTTGGCCTGCACTTAAAAACAATCGGTGCTGAAAAAATTACTCACGCACATATTGTGAACCCTTCCATTAATTCTGCAACACAGAGATCTATGCAAGGGAAATATGCAATGTGAATGGGTGCTCATGCAGATGCATAGCCACACATGAACATAATTATTGTGGATTTTCTTTCCCTCCCAAAACTCCAGTCCTATCCTTCTCCTTGGCACACTCACACACATATTGTAAACCCTTCCATTAATCCTGCAGCATCCATGCAAGTAAAATATGGTAGATGCATAGGTGCTCATGTGCGCGCATAGCAACACATGCACATGCTTACTATGGTTTCCCTTTCCTTCCCAAAACTATTCTGCAACACATAGATACATGCAAGGGAAATATGCATGGCCCATAAGCACTCATGTACCAGCATAGCCTCACATGCACATGATTACTGTGGTAATCACACATAGATACATGCAAGGGAAATATGCATGGCCCATAAGCACTCATGTACACACATAGCCACACATGCACATGATTACTACTGGTAATCACACATAGATACATGCAAGGGAAATATGCATGGCCCATAAGCACTCATGTACACACATAGCCACACATGCACATGATTACTGTGGTAATCACACATAGATACATGCAAGGGAAATATGCATGGCCCATAAGCACTCATGTACCAGCATAGCCTCACATGCACATGATTACTGTGGTAATCACACATAGATACATGCAAGGGAAATATGCATGGCCCATAAGCACTCATGTACACACATAGCCACACATGCACATGATTACTGTGGTAAAATGCAGTAACACAAAGCAATGTCCACAAAAGCTATAAAAGCAATCCCAGGCAGTATAATTTACTTTATTTATATTTATTTATATTTATTTATTATTTACTTTATTTATATTCCACTCTTCTCATCCCGAAGGGGAGACAGAGCGGATTACAGGTACAGATACTTAGCAGACAATCCCTGCCGATTCCACAAACACACATATAGATGAACAGAGGCAAACTCTGGCCACCAGGGGGAGCTGACGCACTCCTCATCTCTCAGCGTCCCTTGTTGTTCCTTCCGCATTCCTCAGCGTTCCTGGAGTTCTTTAATGGCCTCATAATTCAGTCAAAATGTGCCTCCCCGCTTAATGTGTTACCTTTATCTCCTACTTGACAGATGCAACTGTCTTCTGGGCTGCAAAGGTCGACAGCAGGCTACACTTAAAGGTTGAGCACCCACCTCGACGTGGGCAGGCCTCAAACACATGACCTACTGGTCAGAGAGATCTTATGCAGCTGACACTTAGCCAGCTGCGCCACATTCCCAGATAGGAATCCACAGGATGCAAAGACAATCCGGGCAATGCAAGTCAATACCCACAAGGCTAGAAATCCACAGGAACGAGACCCTTGAACAGGAATACCATGTCTCATGAACTTGATTTCCAAACAATGCCTGATCTAACAGGTTTTCCCTTGAAGCAAACCTTATATCCCACAACCCAGAAACTGGTTTCATTTCCCCCCACTCTTGGCTCTTGTCTGATTAAGTCTTCCAGAGCAACGTAAACCTTGAGTTTGTTGTCGATCCTGGCTAAACTCCAGCCTCCTATTTTTCAACTTATCAGGCTGTTGCTTGTTAAAATCCCCAGGTGTCAGATTGTTGCCGAAGGCAACAGGTCTCAAGCTGCAGGTCGTTCCGCGAGTGAACAAGTCCCAACTTCAGCACGCACGCCTGTTCCCGGGTGGAAACCCACATACCCCTTCCCCAAACCCCGTTCGAGTCGGTCCAGAAGGGTCCTTTCTCCTTCTGACCTTCCCCCTATTTCTTCTGAATTTTTATATTTTTTTTCCTCTTCTCCCGCTTCCCGGGCGCCTTAAGACTGCGTGGAGGGCTGCGTCCAAGGGAAAGTTGCGGTAGCTCAAGCGGCAGGGCCAAGGCCGTTTGGGATGGGAATCCCGAGTTCGGGACCCCCAAAGGGAGGAAGGGAACTTATTTTTGCTTTTTTCCTTTTTATCCTTATTCTCCTCTTTCCCCCTCTCCCCTCACTCTCGGACACCTCTGAGTTCAGAAAGAAAAGTTTTGAGAAAGGATTTGGTCTATGAAGCAGGGGGCCACATCTGTTTGCGTTGGGCTGACAGCAGGGAAACAGAAATCATAAATAAAGATTCATCTTTGCCTTCATGTATCTGTGTCAGTTTGCCCCCATGTCTCCCTTGACCCCATGTAACCCTTCCCTTCCCTCCTTTTGTCATGAAAAGAAAGACTGCCTGTATTTGCTATTGTGTCAGCTGAGGGGAAATGTAACCAAATTCCCATTCCAAATCTTTTATGGATCATCATTGTTCATTGCATGAGCTTTACTGATGGAAATCTTGTTTTGGATCACCCAGGCTCTTGTCTTGGGCCCACATTCCATCAGCCTGAAGGAAGTATTAATCATCGGAGTTTAGTCCAATTAATTCATCCTCTGGGACCTGGACATGAAGTATTTGCTCACACAAAGGAGCCACAGCTGGCCTCGAAACCAGGTGTGCCCCAAGATAAGCTTTTGTCACACAAAGGCCTGAGTGAATCCCTGTCATCAGGCCTCTTCCCCTTTTCCCTTTCATTCTCAAGGATGACGCACCATCCCATTGATTGCATCACACCCAGGTGTCACTTCAGGTCGTTTACCTGACCAGGACTCTTTGTTTTATTCATATGCTATATTGACAGCGATTTCCGTCTAAACTTCCCTTCCTGGACCTCCAGATATGGCCACAGACTTCTGATTGGCTAGGGGGGCGAATGGGAGTATGCAGCATTGGTGAGCATAATTGGATCAAGGGAGGCGGGTAGGACACGAGGACCTAGTTGCTCCGGGCTCGCCAGGTTAACTGAACCCTTGCGGTCTCTGCCCCGCGGTCGGTCCAAGGGGCTTGCCCGGTTGTCTGACAACCGACCTGGGGGATTGGCGGTTGTTCGGTAACAAGATTGTTGCCCAAACCCAAATCTTGAGAGCTCACAGAGAGAGGGAATAAACCGTCATCTCTCTGCCCAGCAGGAATATTCTCATGAGAACCTGCCCTTTGCACTAGGGCCTCTCTGTCCTTGTCTGCATGAAAATCATTGACCAAACCATCTCCGTCTTGCACCTTAGCCTTGGCACCATCATTTCCCTCGTCAGAAGCATCATGATCTTGCTCATCATTTTTCACATTGGAAACATCATGATGCTGAAAAACAAACACAGGCTGATTCCCAACAGGCAGTTCCTTGACAAAATTGAAGGAAAAGTTGACAAGGAGAAGACCTGGTGATGGCTAATCACGAATTGAACCCTGAAGAAGGAGAGCGAAGAAGGCCTGATTCTTGCAGCCCAGGAGCAAGACCTCAGAACCAATGCAATTGAGGCCAAGATTGAAAAATCAGCTGATAACCCAAAATGTGGACTGTGGAAGGAAGTGGATAAAACCATGGATTGTATCCTCCGCAGCTGCAAGAAAATTGCACAGACGGACTACAAACAGAGGCACAACTCTGTGGCCCAAAGGATTCACTGGAACTTATGTCACAAGGACCACCTGCCAGGGTCAAGAATTGGTAGGATCTAGGGTTCCCATTTTTTAATATAAGAAATAAGGGACATTTACGGGATTTTTCACAAAAATAAGGGACACTTCATTAAAAACTTGAAACTCAAACATTAGGTAGAAATAGTTTTATTAACAGAATAAGATAATGATTGAAACTTACAAAAAAACCTGACTTATACCCTCTTAACAGTACATGGTATGTTTCTACATGCTTTGTCATGCAGAAAAAACATCATTAGAACTACCTAATTTTCTCCATCTGTATTTAGTCCTTGACTTTGCTGACTTTAAAAGCGCACTGTCTAAACATTAAAATAAAATAATTTTTAGAAGACAGTACATCTTCATGACTATTATGTCAATAGTTAATGGTATAGTATAGTATGGGATACACAGCATTGTATAGTATTGGGAAGCACAGCTAGGCCTATTTTAAGAGTAACTCTCAAGCAACCAGAAACTATCTTTATCAAACATGATCCAACATTTCCCTTGGGTAACGGTTAATTAGTCTACTGTACTTTGAAAAAGTCCTGTATTGCCTCTTCCGTCCAACGGGGACGCAGGCTGCCCTGCGAGTGGGAATCCCCGGGCAGGCATTGCCGTGGAAACCGCAGTGCGCACCTTCCTCTGGTCAACCCCACCCAGGGGCGGTCCTACAAGATAGGCCAAGTAGGCGGCCGCCTAGGGCGCCATCTGGGAAGGGGGCGCCATCCTGGCCGCATGGGGCGCCATCCTGGCCCTGCCGATGTTCCTCAGACAGTGCTGCAGCTGTCTGCTTTTTGACCCCGGCCTTTGTGCGCTCCGACGCCGCTTCTGGGCACGTGCAGAGGTTTTCACGCAGGCGCAGTTGCTCTGGAGCTGAAGTTGAGCGCAGGAGCAACTGCACATGCGCGAAAACCTCCGCGCATGCCCAGTAGCTCCCTTGCGCAGAAGCCTGTAAGCAAAGCACTCCCTATCGGGCAGGCAGGGAGTGCTTCCCTCTCCCTTTGTCTCCGCCGCGCTTATGGGGAAGGAGAAAAGAATCAGTGAAGGAAGTGTAAGTGAAGGAATGAATGAAGGGCTTTCCTCCTCCTCCTCTGTGACCTCTTCTCTCCCTCCTTCCTTTCTTCGGCTCTATTTCTGCCTAGACCTGAGGGGCCTGAGGCTATGAGGAGTTGTGGGAGTTGGAGGCCAAAACACTTAGAAGGAGGGAGGGAGGGCCCAAGTTTGCCCAGGCCGCGCTGCCTGTATTCGGCCTCATTACAACATTTTGGCTGTGTTTCTATTTACATTTACATTGGGATCCTAATTTTGGACTTATGGGAGACTCCTATGAATTATGAGTCGGGTGATAGGTAATATATTCTGATTTTGATGCATTTACATTGCATTTCTTGTTGATTATTATACAGTTCTGCTTAATATTGTCATACAATATAATACAAATACAATATAACAATAGAATAATGATATATTTTATATTACATGTAAAATTACAAACAATATTGCAGTATAGTGGTATTGTACAAAATAGTAATATATAATATTTTATTTTACTTTATTTTGGGTTATTTGAGTTTTAGAGGAGTAATGAAAATATTTAGTAGAGGATAATTTTATTTAAATAAATAATTTTATTATTTTATAATAATATAATAGAATGTTACATTATATTATAATGTCAATATATTATAATATAATTATATTGTAATGTAGTATAATATAATTATGATATAATATAGTATGAATATGGTATAATATATTGTATATACATTGATACAATATAATACTACTAATGGTATTGTGATATTATAATTGTATATTTGTTTTACATGGGGGGCGGCAAAATAATGTTTGGGGGCACCAAAATAATGTTCGCCTACCATTTAAAATTACCGTAGACCGCCCCTGACCCCACCCACTCCTGTCCTGCTAGTCAAAAATAATGGACAGGGCCTGAAAATAAGGGACACAAATTTTAGGGCCAAAATAAGGGACGTCCCTTAGAATAAGGGACATATGGGAACCCTAGTAGGATCATAAACCCACAAAAGTTGTGGAAAATGAACATGCAAAAAATACTGTGGGACTTTCGAAATCACACAGTCCTAGACATTTGGGAGGTGTTTGGCTTGTGATTTTGTGATACGAAATCCAGCATAGAGAGCTTGTTTGCTGTGACATATTGTGTTTTTGTGTCAGTAAAATAATAATAATAATAATAATAAATCACACAGTCCTAGACATTTGGGAAGTGTTCGAATTTGTGATAAGAAATCCAGCATATAGATCTCGTTTGCTGTGACATACTATGGTTTTGTGTCAGTATAATAATAGTCAAAATGTTTAAATGTAAACAGCTTTGAGTCTCTTTGTGGAGAGAAAAGCGAGGTATAAAGAAACAACAACAACACACTGTGGAATGGATGAAGCTTGGCGCCACTTTAACTGCCTCAATGCGACAGGATCCTGGGAATTATTGTTTTCCAAGGTCTTGAATCATGGGATTCGAAATCTGGTGAGTGACCAAACTTATTTTTGTCAGAGAAGACCTTTCAAAACTACAACTCTCCATAGCACTGAGACATGGCAGTTAAAGGGGTGAGACTGCATTATTTCTGCAATGTAGATGCACCCTCCAACTTTCAGAACATTTCCTGTTTCAAAGAGGAATCGACGATTCCACTGTGTGACACAATTTTTGATGCTAGGTTATCAGTCTTATTTCCTAATTGGTTCTATCATAGAAACATGGGGAAAGGTTGATTAAATTGCAAAAACTCTTTGCAGGAGGGACATCTTGCAGAATATCTCATTGAGTCTCAAACCAATTCAACCTAGTTTGTGGCCAGGGGCGGCTCAAGTGGTACGCGAATCACGCATTTGCATAGGGCGCCGCGTCCCCCGGGTGCAGTGTGCAAGTTGTGGCAGCCACAAAAACAAAGTTTCTGGAGTAGAACAACTACTTTCAAAGTAAGGGCCACACAATTAAACATTTAAATCACACTATCTTTCCAAATTTTGTTACATAGTGTTATCATAAAAGGTGGCGGACCCTGTTCTCCACCAGGACAGGGGATCCGTTACGGACTTTAGTCCAAACTTTGACTCTTGAATACATTTTGGAGAATGAGGTCTTACTAAAAGGGATGATGATGATGACTATTATTATTATACCCAGTGGCAGAAGAATAATTCCCTCTAAAGGTATGGCTTCTTGTGGACTGACCCTTCACACTCAATAGGGTCAGTCCCCTAGAAGGCACACCTTTGGGTGATCCCAGGAGGCTATTAGGGGTGAGTCCTCTCTAGAGGTCAACCTTTTGGGGGGTTTCCCCTATCACATTTCCCATTCCTTTCTCTGTTTGACTCCTGGGCTTTGAATTCAAATTAATATGGCTCCCGAGCGCCATCTGCTGGCGGATTGTCTCCATGGTTAGACTCACTAGACCTGACCTGGGCCAACTTGGGCCCTGTAGGTGTTTTGGACTTCAACTTCCTCAATCCTTAACAGTAAGAAGCCTGGAAGTTGGAGTTTTAGAAGTCTGATGGCCTTTTTCTTTCGTAGAGTAGAGTGTCGGTGCTTCACAAAACAAGGACACTTAGGCAGAAAAAAATTATTTTTATTGCACTGTAATATTATGATTAATATTGGTATTATGTTTATTATTTCACTGTAATATTATTAATAATGGTATTATTGTATTGTAATATTAATAATATTTGTCTTATTGTACTGTAATATATTATTAATATTACAGTGCAATAATATATTGTGTTGTGAGCCGCTCCGAGCCCTCGGGGAGTGGCGGCATACAAGACCGAATAATAAATAAATAAAATATTGGTATTATTGCTATTATTGCACTGTAATATTATTATTCATATTTGTATTATTGCACTGTAATATTATTAATATTGGTATTATTGCTATTTTTGTACTGTAATATTTTTTATTCATATTTGTCTTATTGCTATTATTGCACGGTAATATTATTCACATTTGTCTTATTGCACTGTAATATTATTATTCATATTGGTCTTATTTCGATATTGCACTGTAATATTATTATTCATACTTGTCTTATTGCACCGTAATATTATTATTAATATTGGTATTATTGCAATGTAATATTATTATTCATATTTGTCTTATTTCTATATTGCACTGTAATATTATTATTCATATTTGTCTTATTTCACTGTAATATTATTATTCATATTGGTATTATTGCTATTATTGCACAGTAATATTATTATTCATACTTGTCTTATTGCACTGTAATATTATTCATATTTGTCTTATTGCTATTATTGAACGGTAATATTATTATTAATATCTTATTGCACTGTAATATTATTATTCATATTGGTATTATTTCTATATTGCACGGTAATATTATTATTCATATTTGTCTTATTTCACTGTAATATTATTATTCATATTGGTATTATTGCTATTATTGCACAGTAATATTATTATTCATACTTGTCTTATTGCACTGTAATATTATTCATATTTGTCTTATTGCTATTATTGAACGGTAATATTATTATTAATATCTTATTGCACTGTAATATTATTATTCATATTTGTCTTATTTCTATATTGCACTGTAATATTATTATTCATATTTGTCTTATTTCACTGTAATATTATTATTCATATTGGTATTATTGCTATTATTGCACAGTAATATTATTATTCATACTTGTCTTATTGCACTGTAATATTATTCATATTTGTCTTATTGCTATTATTGAACGGTAATATTATTATTAATATCTTATTGCACTGTAATATTATTATTCATATTGGTATTATTTCTATATTGCACTGTAATATTATTATTCATATTTGTCTTATTTCACTGTAATATTATTATTCATATTGGTATTATTGCTATTATTGCACAGTAATATTATTATTCATACTTGTCTTATTGCACTGTAATATTATTCATATTTGTCTTATTGCTATTATTGAACGGTAATATTATTATTAATATCTTATTGCACTGTAATATTATTATTCATATTGGTATTATTGCAATGTAATATTATTATTCATATTTGTCTTATTGCTATTATTGCACGGTAATATTATTATTAATATTTGTCTTATTGCACTGTAATATTATTATTCATATTGGTATTATTGCTATTATTGCACTGTAATATTATATTACAGTGAAATAAGACAAATATTAATATTACCGTGCAATAATAGCAATATTAATAATATTACAGTGCAATAAAAATAATAACATTAATAATAATAATACATTCTATAGATTCAGACATACTGTAATAATAATAATAATAATTGTTATTATTATTATTTTTTCTAGAATGGAGATCCAGATATAGTATACTAATAATAGCAAGAATAATGAGTGTTCCCCTGCAGGTCCCTTCTGTCCCCCTCTATCCATCCACTTCCAGGGGAGAAGGGGTGCAAAATTGCAAATGCCAAGTCCAACGCCAATGGCTCTTTACTCTCCCCCTATTTCCCCGCGAAAAAAAAAGCCGGGCTTTGGCCTCATTGGTGATTCAGGCTGGAGTCACCGGCTGACGTCACTCGGGAACCCCCTGCGTGCGCGTGCCCGGGCCGCCGCTCTTCTGCGCATGCCCGAAAGGGAAAGAGCGCAGCCGGCTATTTTTAGACCCCCCAGGCGCTATTTATAGCTCGGGGGCGATGACGCACCCAGTGGGCGGGGCTAGAGCCAGCCAGCCAGCCAAGTGGGCCAATGATCCTCACCCTTTGCTCCTCACTTTAACTCAGTTTGATACCGCTACAGTTGCCACGGCAACATACCAGTTGGCATCTGCACACTGCCATAGGAATCCAGTACCCCTGCATTCAGATATATTTTTATTATTATCATCATCTTTATTGTTATTAATATTATTAATTAATAGTAATATTATTATCAATTAATATCACTATCATCTTAATTATTAATATTATTGGTTGATAGTAATGTCTTCATTATTACAATTATTAATATTATTAAAATTATATTATATTATTATTATAATTTATATTATAATTATATAATATATTAATTGATAATATATTATCAATTAATATCACTATCATATTAATTATCAATATTATTAAGTAATAGTAATATCTTAATTATTACAATTATTACAATAATTAATTAATATTAATATCATTATATTATATATTATTATTTATATTATAATATAATATATTACTTGATAATATATTATCAATTAATATCACTATCATCTTAATTATTAATATTATTAATTGATTATTATGATTATTACGATTATTAATATTATATTATAATTTATATTATAATATAATATAATGATAATTTATATTATCCTTATATAATATATTAATTGTTAATATATTATCAGTTAATATCACTATCATCTTAATTATTAAAATTATTAATTGATTATTACTATTATATTATATTATAATTTATATTATAATATAATAATTATAATTTATATTATAATTATATAATATATTAATTGATAATATATTATCAATTAATATCACTATCATATTAATTATCAATATTATTAAGTAATAGTAATATCTTAATTATTACAATTATTACAATAATTAATTAATATTAATATCATTATATTATATATTATTATTTATATTATAATATAATATATTACTTGATAATATATTATCAATTAATATCACTATCATCTTAATTATTAATATTATTAATTGATTATTATGATTATTACGATTATTAATATTATATTATAATTTATATTATAATATAATATAAATTATAATTTATATTATAATTATATAATATATTAATTGTTAATATATTATCAGTTAATATCACTATCATCTTAATTATTACAATTATTAATTGATTATTACTATTATTACTATTATATTATATTATAATTTATATTATAATATAATAATTATAATTTATATTATAATTATATAATATATTAATTGATAATATATTATCAATTAATATCACTATCATCTTAATTGTCAATATTATTAATTAATAGTAATATCATCTTTATTATTACTATTATTACTATTATTAATTAATATTATTTTCATTATCAAATATAAACATATTTCGTCTGCACAGAACTCCCACAACCAACAGAAAATACTGGAAGGCTTTCGTTGACTTTGAGTTTGGGAGTTGTAGTTCACCTATACCCGGAGAACGCTGTGGACTCAAACAATGATGGATTTGGACCGAACTTGGCACGAATACTCAATATGCCCAAATGTGAACACTGGTGGAGTTTGGGGAAAACAGACCTTGACATTTGGGACTTGTAGCTGCTGGGATTTATAGTTCACCAACAATCGAAGAGTATTCTGAACCCCCACCAATGAGAGAATTGGGCCAAACTTCCCACTCAGAAACCCCATGATGAACAGAAAATACTGTGTTTTCCAATAGTTTTTGGCGATCCCACTGACTCCCCCTCATGACCCTCACAAGGGTACCGACCTTCAGGTTGAGAAACGCTGCCTTAGGGGGAGAAAAATATATAAACGTAGTAAATAAATACATTAGTATTAATATTCGTATTAATTATTATATATTATTTGTTCTTAGGCTAAAAATGTTAATTCCAAATTATAAAAGCATGGGAAGAGTTTATCTATCTCTCTCTCTCTCTCTCTCTCTATCTATCTATCTATCTATGTATATAATAAAAGTCAGTGTTTGCGGTGGTGCGGTGGTGCAGAGGGAGGAATATGTGCCAGTGTTTCGATTGGTTGCCACTGTGGGACTATTTGCATAAAGGACACTGATTGGCCAGCTTCAGAACTCTGACACTCTAAGGCACCAGATTATTTGAATAAAGGACTCTGATTGGCCAGCCTCAGAACTCCATCACTCTAAGGCAGTGTTTCTCAACCAGTGTGCCGTGGCACACTAGTGTGCCGTGAGCGATCATCAGGTGTGCCGAGGAAAGTTCTCTGCCCCCCCCCCCTCCTGCCAAACTCCTGCTGCTTGGGAGAGGAGGAGGAAGGGCCGGGCGGCGAAGAAGAAAAAGAAGGGACCGGGGCGCTGTGGGAAAACTGAAGCCAGGGGGAGGGGCATGGCATGGCCTGGCTCCGCCCCCTCCCCCAGCTTCAGCGCTCCCACAGCTTTGCCAGCCTTGAGGGGGCAGTGCCCAGCCAGCGGTGGCAGCGCCAGGACAATGCTGGCTTGGCACTGCCCCTCAAGGCTGGCGGCTGTGGGAGTACTGAAGCTGGGGGAAGGGGGCGGGGCATGGCGTGGCCTGGCTCCCCCCCCCCGGCGGCACTCCCAGCAGCTGCTCCCAGTGTCATTTTGTGTCATTTTGGTTGGTGGTGTGACCCCGGATTTTTTTTAATGTTAAAAGTCTGCCGCGGCTCAAAAAAGGTTGGGAAACACTGCTCTAAGGCACCAGACAGAGGGCATTGATTGCCACTGAGAGACAATTTGCATAAAGGACTCTGATTGGCCAGCAAAACAGAAAGCACCTGCATGCTTGAGTTAGCCAAATGACAGTTTTTTTCAGTTGGAAATGGAATGCTCATTTTCTGGGAGGTGCAAAGGTGCCAAGGACTAAGCGACAGCGTTTTGATAGTTTGCCACTATGGGATTATTTGCATAAAGGACTCAGAATTCCAACATTCTACGGCCCCAGACAGAGGGGATTGGTTGCCACTGAAATGTTATTTGCATAAAGGACTCCGATTGGCCATCCACATTCCAACATTCTAAGGTGACATAGAGAGAAAAGGAAAGGCCTCAGGCAGTCAGACACTGCGGCCCACAGCAGTGACGGATCAGGACCAAACTTGCCTACTTCACAACGCAACCCTCACCCAATGAACTCAGACTAAAATTAGCACACAGAGCCCCCTTGACCCAGTCTACACCCTGGTGCTGTTTCAAGGAGGATGGACCACAGATGATGGGACTTGAAATACCTTTACTCACCTTCCGAGACCGCTGCAACCCTCATCCAAAGAATGATCAAGACCAAATGTGACACACATAGCCCCCATGACCCACTCTACATCCTGGTGCTGTTTGGAGGGGGAAGGACCATGGTCAATGGGACTTGCAGTATCTTTACTAAGTTCCTGAGACCACTGTGAGCCACATTAACATCTGATAAGGAACAACCTTGACACACAATGCCTTCCTCAAATAACCCGGGCACCACCGGGTCCCCAAGCTAGTTATAAATAAATATAATATATTAGTATTAGCATTATTAATATAAAACATGGAAAAGTATGTATGTGTATGTATGTGGAGAGAGAGAGAGAGATATGGAGCCCCAGTGGCGCAGTGGGTTAAACCGCTGAGCTGCTGAACTTGCTGACCGGAAGGTTGCAGGTTTGAATCTGGGGAGCAGGGTGAGCTCCTGCTGTTAGCCCCAGCTTCTGCCCACCTAGCAGTATGAAAACATGCAAATGTGAGTGGGTCAATAGGTACCGCTCCAGGGGGAAGGTAACAGCACTCCATGCAGTAATGCTGGCCACATGACCTTGGAGGTGTCTACGGACAGCGCCAACCCCCGACTGGACTTAATGTCAATGGGAAACCTTTACATACATATATATAAAACATGAAAAAATACTATAATTATATATTATATTATTACATTATTATATTGTAATATTATTATATTACATTATTATGTTATTGTTATTATTATAAAACATGGACAAAGTTTATTATAAATATAATATATTATATTATTATAAAATATGGAAAATTATTATAAATATGTATTATTATGTTATATTATAATTCTATTATAAAAACATTGAAAAGGTTTATTATAAATTTATATTATATTATCTTTATATATAAAAAGAGACATGTCGTAGTAATGGGCTTATAGACCTCAATACCTCTGAACATGAAAAAAGTTTATTACATATATATATTATATTATTATATTATCAAAATATGGGGAAATACTATTAAACTGCAAAAAACATTGTCTTTGTAGGAGGTACACCCAGCTATAACACATTTTGCTCTAGTTTTCCAATGAGCATCTCATGGTAGAGTCCCAACCACTAGATGGCGCCATAAATACTCTGGAAAATAGGCCTTTGATATGAAGCTTGGTTAGGACACAATTCAAGGGCAAAGGTCATTGTATTCCTTAATGTTTTGGTTGTGTGTTGTGTTTGTGTGTCCTATATAGTGCATTGTGTTTATGGCTCCTTACCACCTCAGTTGGGCATCATATACTGTACTTTACATTGTGGTTATGCATTGTGTTTGCATGTCCTATATTTTGCATTGTGGATGTGCATTGTGTTTGTGACTCTTTGGCCCTGCAGCTGTGCATCAAGTACTTTGAATTGTGTTTGTGTGTCCTATTTTTTGCATTGTGGTTGTAGAGTGGGTCATGGGGGCTCTGTGTGCCAAGTTTGGTCTTGATCAGTCATTGTATGAGGGTTGCATCAGTCTCGGGAAATGAGTAAAGGTACTTCAAGTCCCATCATGCATGGTCCACCCTCCTCTGAACTTTACCAGGATGTAAAGTGGGTCATGGGGCTTTGTGTGCCAAGTTTGGTCTTGATCAGTCACTGGATGAGGGTCGCAGTGGGCTCGGGAAGTGAGTGGAGGTACTTGAAATCCCATCATCCATGGTCTGCCCTCCTCTAAACTGCAGTAGGATGTAGATTGGATAATGGGGGCACTGTGTGCCAAGTGTAGTCTTCATGGGTCTTTGTTCAGGGCCGCAGTGATCTGTGGGGAATGAAGGGTTTGAAAGTACTACAAATCCCATAATCCGTGGACATACTTTAAGTCCCAGGATCCATGGTCCTCCCTCCTCCAAACTGCAGTAGAAAGTAGCATGGGTCAGAGGGGCTCTGTGTGCCAAGGTTGGTTACTGTTAATTCAGGCCATACACAATGTCCCATTAACTAGTCAGAAAAATCAAGTTAAGTAAGTCTTACTGTGAATTCAGGCTAAGGCCTAGCCATGAGAATGAAGTTGAAGAAGCCTTACTGTCAATTCAGAGGCCTAGGAAGTCTTACTGTCAAATGAGGCTGAGGCCTAGTTTGTAAAATCAGCTAAAGGAGCTTTTTTTGTGAAGTGCTCTCTCTGGCACCTTTGAGATTTGGGATGTAGGAATGCTGGCCAATCAGAGCCGGTTTTGCAAATTCTCCCTCAGTGGCAAACAATCATGTTGTTTGAATGTAGAGTCTTGGATTCTTGGATGCTGGCCAATCAGAGTCCTTTATGCAAATACTCCCTCAGTGGCAACCTATCCCCTCTTTCTGTTGCCTTA
>JARBWK010001785.1:0-17380 GCA_030556195.1 Anolis apletophallus | reverse complement strand
CCAAACGCCAGCTGAGGGCGAGGATTAGGGAACACAGACTGAAAATCCTCTCTCTGGCAATGAAGATGTATACTTATATAAACACTTCAAAGAAGTTCACAAATCCATCCCGGATTTCAAGTTCGTTGGATTAGAAAAAGTGGAGATGCAACCCCACGTGGACCTACAATCCACCTTACTCAAAACTGAATTGAAACACATCATACAATGTGCCTGTGAGCAACCTTTTGGACTAAATGAGCCTGTCAGTTTAAATGTTTTACTGAATTAAACTACTGCACCAAGACCCACCCGCTGGGGCCCCAGCTGCATCCCATCTGCCTGTTAGGATATAGCCTCCAGGGAGGCTTCAGCCTGACCGGATCTTCGGTCACTGCGCCATTTTGGCCCTTTATTTCTCTTCACCGCATCAGCGGCTTTCTCCCATTGGGGGACCTGAAAACAACATTTGGTAAGCTTATCCTTCCTACCCTGCCCATCGACCCACCTATGCTTCTTTAGAGGTTTTATATTGTGTTTATTTTATGTACAGTTGTGTATATTCCCGGTTGTGGATCGCCCTGAGGAAGGACCTAAACGGAAAGATCTCGGTACTTCATCCCGTCGACGACACACCTCCTCCACCTTGGAATCATTTTTTACTTGGGAACCTCTCTACGCCGCATTTGCCAGGCCGTTTGCAACGCTCACGAGCATCCTTGTTTACAGTAAACCGCGCCCGGCCCCCACCTTTGGGAGGGCCGTAAAAGGGCGGAGACACGTCCCGCCCGACGCGCCCGCTGTTGCGCTCTGCCCGGAGTTCCGGGTTGAAGGCTTTTCAGCCACAGGTCACACGGGGGCTTGTTTATCTTTATTTTTATTGTGAGGACCTATTTAGTGTCCTGAAGCATCACTGACTATATCGCTGGGAAGTCCCAGTATTGCCTTTTTGTATTTTGTTATGATATACATGGGGGGATGCTTGCATGCAACGGCCGTTGATTTCCCTTAAAGTGAGAGGATTGCACCATATTATTTGTTGATGTTTGGATACTTGTGTATCACAATGCTGATGTTTATAATACAATATTGATTTATGTTTGACTGCCCATCGCATTGCCTCTTTGTTCCTATATTTACTTGGCCATACATAGTTTAGTAGCTTGGTTTCTTGATGGTAGCAACGTCTTGGTATAGACCAATGTAGCTAGCAAGGGAGATGGCTTACAATTTTCTAAAGTTTTCATCTTGCTTATCTAATCCCTCTGACTAAATTGCTACCATACCCAGAGGCCCTTAAAACTTCATTGGCTGTTATAACCACAGTGCTTGTTATTCCAAAATAATTATATTTTCTTGGGTAATGGAAAAGAAACCCACTTTTATATGAACCTACTCAACCTGTGATTGACCAAATGGCCTAATAAACATATTCAGTAAACATTTTGGTATGTCTGGGAAAGCAAAATGCTATCTGATAGGCCACAATATAGCATGGGGGTATGTTCATCTTAGTGGAGAGCAAATTATCTAATTGTACTCAGGTAAATTAACAATGAACTAAATCAAACTCTTTTGAAGATAGAATCATTCCACACATGCGCTGTAGTACTACCTGGACAATTTGAAAATGATGAAACTTATCACAATGCACATATATATTAGAATAAGTCAGTTTCATGTGGATTAATTTCACTCAGGTAAAATAAATTAATCAATTGCTGTAAGTTTATAACCATTTTATAATTGCATCCTCTCCTGACGTTTCACCCACATCTATGGCAGGCATCATTTGAGGTTGTGAGTTCTGTTGGAAACTAGGCAAGTGGTTTTTATATATATGTGAAATATCCAGGGTGGGAGAAAGAACCCTTGTCTGTTTAAAGCAGTGGTTCTCAACCTGTGGGTCCCCAAGTGTTTTGGCCCACAACTCCCAGAAATCCCAGCCAGTTTACTAGCTGTTAGGATTTCTGGGAGTTGTAGGCCAAAACATCTGGGGACCCACAGGTTGAGGACCACTGGTTTAAAGCAAGTGTGAATGTTGCCCTTAGCAAGCTTGAGTAGCCATGAAGCTGCAAAGTCACTCAGTGAGGTTATATGCATAGAGGTAGCCTTGTCACTGTTGCCTGAAGGCATCCTCTGGGAGAAATAGGTCTGAAATATCATTGTATCTTGCTATGAGCTTGAACTTACTATTTTAAGTTATTAACATTTAAAGTTATGCAGATTCAAAATGTTCAGGACCAAAGAATTGAATTGTAGTTTGTATTTGTATTTTATATTTTTGAATACAAGTAGCATAGTATAGTACTGTCTTTGCAATGCTGAAAAGAGAGGCTAGAGAGGCATGGATTTGTGCTAAGGAATACTCTGGTTTCCCACCGTGTCACAGATCCTCAGTCTCTTGCACAGCAGAAGTAGCAAGCAAATGGCATGACTGCAGAGAGGTTGAGGATTGGTGAAATGGTGAGAATGCAATAATCATGCTTGACACAATTCTACACCTCTTATTGTTTCTCTGTGACCTTGAACCTGATTTATTCACTATTTGTGTTATGCATGAAGATCTGAGTAAGACTGACAAAAATTAGAGTATCTATACTGTACAGAGATCTTCAGGGAACCTGCCGGCCATCTAATCCAACAAACAAGAGCACTGCAACCTACATCTCAAAGGTGGAAGTGGACAGCTGGTGGTACAAAGTGTAGGATTTTTTGGGTGGATAGAAATCTGTATTTTGTATTTCCAGATAAGGAAGGCTCAACCTGTTGATTCAGTTACCAATAGCATAATCCTCACTGCTTTCTTTGTGTTTACTGTATGTAGGACTAACACTATATTTTGCTCCAAACAAGTTGGAAACACAGAGAGTTATTCTTCAAAAGATATTGTATTGTGAATCAAAGTTCATACTCAGTTCATTCTTTGTTACACAATTCACTTTCTGACACTATGTATTTAAAATGTTACCATTTTCTATTGTCAAAATAGTGCAGAGTTTATAATGGAATGATTTACAGTATCTCTCAAATTGACCACATAGTGTTGATTCTGATAGAAAATAGTTTAGAACAATGGCATATTCAGAGAGAAATCTTCCACCAATCGAATGTAGGTCATGGCCACCTAGAAGAGCCTGCTACAATGAAGGCCTTTGGTGGCTAATAAATCTGAAACATGACAATAGAGGTCCTGTATGGGTCACCTCTTTTATGGTGATCCTCACCTGAACTTCTAGATTCAGTTCCAGATTAATTGTGTTGATATTGAAAGTTGCATGCACAGTCATGCAGAAATGTTCTGCAAATATCTCTTTTCAAATCCTTTTTCTGCTGGTAATTGCATGCAATAAGCATGCCATACAATTAGAAGTGACCTACTGCTCTCCTGTCTCATGTCCCATCTTTCTCTTTGTCAGGAGTGCTTTGATTGGGTGATTTTGCACAGCAGAATGGGATTGGACTGGATAACCCTGGTGGTGTCTTCCAACTCTATGATTGTATTATTAATTTCTTTATACCTAGATTCTACCATACAAAGTTGGATATGGAATTAAAGCTGCAACAATTAAGGCATCAAACTCTCCATGAATGTGACTGAATGCCAGAAAGAGTTAATAATAATAATAATAATAATAACTTTATTTCTTGTGAGTCGCCCTCCACCGCTGGTGCTCCGGGCGACTTACATCATTTAAAAACACAAGTACATCAATTAAAAACACAGGTACAGAGAACCATAAAGGGCCCAGCCTCCAGGTTATCTAGTCAATCCCCAAACGCCTGGCAGAAGAGCCAAGTTTTCAAGTCGGACAGGAATCTGGCTGGGGCCGATGTGGCCCTGAGAGCAGGCGGAAGTGTATTCCAGATCACAGGGGCCACCACAGAGAAGGCTCTCCGTCGGGTCTCTGTCAGCCGGGCCTCTCTCACCCCTGGGATAGCTATACGGTCACCATTTATTGTACGCGCTGGTCTTTCACTGCGTTGGTCTGTCAGCCGATCGCCCAGATAGGCTGGTCCGGTTCTTTGCCGTGCTTTGAAGGTTAGCGCCATGAGTTTATAGATCACTCTGAACTCTGTAGGCAGCCAATGAAGAACTTTTAGGATTGGTGAGATATGGTTCCTAGCCGATGCCCCGGAAATGAGTCTGGCCGCTGCATTCTGAACAAGTCTCAACCTCCAAGTCGTGGACAGCGATAGACCCGCATCCAGGGCATTGCAATAGTCGAGTCGAGAGACCACGGTGGCATGTATCACAGTCTTCAGTGCCTCTGATGGTAGGTAGGGGGCCAACCGTCGGGCCCTGCGAAGATGAATGGTTTCGTTGCATGAAAATATTGGGAACAAACAATCAGTTCTTTGGTGCTGTTGTGTCCTCCATAAGGCTTGTTTTTTGTGTCTAAGTGGAATCTGGCCAAATAGGGAATTTCATTAGCTACTGAAGTAAATTCTATTGCAGTTTGTTTTTGATCTATTGCAGTTTTCAAGGTCTTGAAATTTGTAGTAAATTTTTGACAAGTAGTGTCTACTTTCTCCATATTTGCCTTTTGTTCCTTATAACTAACAAGAAATGTGTGGTAGACTGGAGTTCAGGAGGTTATGTCTCCTGGAGAGATGAAGCACTAATAGATCCTTAGAAGAAGTAGGAGCAACAAACAAATCTGGGATGTAATTGGAATTCCTGAATAACTCAGTCACTTATACTCCTTTCCCGGCTATTTTAATAGCCCTGGTTAAAAGTGGAAGCAGACTTGATTAAGAGATCCCTTTCAATTGGACTATAAACTAATCAGAATTAGTTGCATTGGCTTCTGAGCAAATAAGTGGATGAGGATCTGATGCTAGTGGTATTCAGAGTGTCATTTTACAAAGCAGGATCCAGGAAAAACTTTAAGAATTTCCTAAAAATCAGTGGATGACCCAAACATTTTGAAATGGGGGGCTTGCAGTGGTAAATGTGTCCTACAAGTGATTGCCGTACAAATGATGGAAAGGGGAGCCTTTGAAGTTTCCTCATTGGTGCTAATGGGATGGATCTTCCTGGAGTGAAAATGAAACTTCTGGCTGACAAATGAAGAAACAGTATTTTCCCCCTTCTGAATTTGGGAAGCCCCCCCCCCCCAAATCAGAATGGGGACACCTGAAAATCAGACAGTGACACAAGGTTTCCTGAATTGCTCATACTTACTAGGGAGGTCAGCCCCCTCCATCCTGACCTCTAGGAGACAGTTAAAGACCTGGCTGTGGAACGAAACGTTTGGCCCATCATAGGAATATTTAAAGTTAAAATGAAAGTTGAAAGTGCAATGACCCAGGACTGTTTACAGACAATGGCTATGGCTTTGTGTGATATGCGATTCTATGTGCTGTGTTTAATAATGTTTAATGTTTTATCAGGGGAGGGTCAATTTTAATGTTTTATACTGTTTTTAATCGATGGCATTGAATTGTTGGCAACACCGTGAACTGCCCTGAGTCCAATTCAGGGTTGAGAAGGGTGGTATACAGATATCGCAAATAAAATAATAAATAAATAAATAAATACTACTATCTATAAGCTGTCTGTAGAGAGTAACATGTCTTTGTGAAACCATAAAGAATACTTTTAAAACACACGACCCCCCCCCTTTTTACAAACTATATTCCAAACTATTAGTTTATGTAAATGACAGGCATACTGATAGACCTATTTCAGTTTGGGATCTGTCAAGATTTTACTGGAACAAAGCAAAAAAATCTGAAGAGAGCTGACACTCTTTCCTAATATGGCAGAATTTTCCATCCTTTGGCCGTATAGATGTTTTGGATTTGAAGGTCCTAGAACATCATAAAGACAGCCATGATCAACTGCACAACGAGTACTGACTATGTGTATTAATCCAGTGTAGATACGTCCCTTACTAGCCTATAGGTACTAGAGAAAACCAGTACCGCGACTAAATGCAAGAAATTCCAGCCATCAGCCAAAAAACATGCAAAGTATTTATTTTACATTTGCACCCATATTTTGCATCCACAAATTATCTATATCAGCAATGAATAATATCTTACCTTGGCACACATGAAGCTTCATTTTATTTTGATGATCCCAGAATGTGTTCTGAAAAGAACTTGAGTAAGCTTGGACTCCAGAGCTGTTACGTGGGCACACCCGTTTGCTTCATGTACAATTTCCAGATGTGCTGTCCTTCCCCATCTGTCAAAAAAGCAATTATATAGCTATCTTATCTGCCATAAGGGTAATGGGATGTAATCGATGTTAAATAAAACTTTGGTTCCATCCCCAAGAGTAAACCTTTAAACTGCTGTGCTTTTATGCATATCTGAAATATTTAAAACACTCAGATATTGCTGTTAATTTCAAGCTAAGGATGAAGTAAAGATATGGGAAAATGTAAATATTTTCTAATTTTTATGTTTTTCTTTTTTGTTGATGTTATGTGTGTTGAGAATCATCTGTTTTAACATTCTCTTTAATCTTGGGGAAAGAGAAGGTTCACATATCTGGTCTGGATAACCTACTGAAGTGTTTGCTTATGTAAATTAAAACTGAGATTTATATCTGCTATCCGTTGATGCAATTTGTTTCTCTTCACAGCACAGGCTAACAAAGATTGCAGTTTCGAATCTGTGTAACTCAATTTCTTCTTTACCTCTAATTCATGCCATGTTAGTATATACAAGCTAACAGTTGCATTTAGGTTTTCTATGTGATCTTGTGCAATTTTAGAAGCCACTACAATTACAAAAGTGGACATGTGTAAAGGTAATGTCATTAACTGGGTAAAGCAGTTGTTATCCAAATCTGTGCTGTGAAAAATATCAGAGTCAGAAAGATTGCTGCTTTGTCATTGAAAACCATTGGTAACTTTGAGCAAGACACAATCCTTCAGCCTCAGCGGAAAGCAAGATAAACCCCCTTCTTGAACAAATATTGCCAAGAAAAGCCCACGATAGGTTTTTCTTAGTATTATGATAAGTTTTTTTAAAAAAAATTACTAGAAGCCATACAACAACAAATAGCAATATATTCCAGGGGTCTGGTTGAAAGATAAAATCAAATGCTTAAGGATTAGATGAAAGAAAAAAAAAGGATTTGGTTCAAGAATGTGGCTTGAGATAGAAGGAATACAATAGGTGAGGTGAAGCTGAGGAGCCATCTAACCAAAGTGAAAGAAGAAAGTGCAAAAGCTGCGTTGCAGTTAGACATAAGAAAAACCAAGATTATGGCCACCAGACTGATCAATAACTGGTAAATAGAGGGAGAAAACATGAAGGCAGTGACAGACTTTGTATTTCTGGGTGCAAAGATTACTGCAGATGCAGACTGCAGCCAGGAAATCAGAAGACATTTACTTCTTGGGAGGAGAGCAATGACCAATCTCAATAAACTAGTGTGAAGTAGATGCATCACACTGGCAACGAAGATCTGTATAGTTAAAGCAATGGTATTCCTCATAGTAACCTATGAATGTGAGAGCTGGACCATAAGGAAGGCTGGGCGAAGGAAGATAGATGCGAGAAGATCCAACCAGTCAATACTTGAAGTAATAATGCCTGACTGCTCATTGGAGAGAAGGATATTAGAGGCAAATATGAAGCCACATAATGAGAAGACGTGAAAGCTTGGAGAAGATAATGATGCTGGGGGAAATGGTAGGAAAGAGGAGCTGACCAAGGGCAAGATGGATGAATGTTATCCTTGAAGTGACTGGCTTGACTCTGAAGGAGCTGGGGGCGGTGATGGCCGACAGGGAGCTCTGGCGAGGGTTGGTCCATGAAGTCACAACTGAACGACATAATTTTATAATATTAGGACAAAGTTTCAGTAGAGGATTTGAATATTGTAGGAAAAAGGAAGTGGAGGATACACATCGAGCTTTTGCAGATGAACCAAGGCAAAGGAAAAAAGAATAAGAGAGATGTCAAAACAATTAGAAGACACACAAAAGAATTGAGCAATCTTAGTCTGCATAGAAGCACAAATGTTAAGCTTATTTCTGAAAGGTACCACATCTAAATTTTATAGGAACTGAAAAAAATACATGCTGAGAATATGCATTGTTTTGCTATAAAATGTAATTTTACAAATCCTGTACTGAAATGATTTGGATACATTTTGTTAGTTTTGATCTATACATAATATTCTACTCCCAGCCAACAATGTGCTGCCACTTAAAACCCATTTTTCTATTGTTGTTGTTGTTGTTGTTATTATTAGCTCTAGGTGCTCTTACTGCCTATTACCGGGAAAACTAGCTGATTCCTAATCCATCTAAAGGACAGACATGTGCTTTTCATCTTAACAACAAACAAGCATATCGAGCTCTGAGAATTACCTGGGAAGGAATCCCACTGGAGCATTGCAGAACACCCAAATACCTGGGAGTTACCCTGGACCATTCTCTGACCTACAAGAAGCACTGTCTGAATATTAAGCAAAAAGTGGGTACTAGAAACAATATCATACGAAAGCTGACTGACACAACCTGGGGATCACAACCAAATACAGTGAAGACATCTCCCCTTGCGCTTTGCTACTCTGCTGCTGAGTATGCATGCCCAGTGTGGAACACATCTCATCACGCTTAAACAGTGAACGCGGCTCTTAGTGAGACATGCCGCATTATCACGGGGTGTCTGCACCCTACACCACTGGAGAAATTATACTGTTTAGCTAGTATTGCACTACCTGACATCTGCTGGGAAGTAGCAACCAATAGTAAAAGGACCAAGGCAGTGACAGCTCTGACCCATCCCCTGTTTGGATATCAGCCAGCACACCAACGACTTATATCAAGAAATAGTTTTCTAAGATCTACAGAGACACTCACTGGAACACCTCAGCAAGCAAGAGTCCAAAAGTAGCAGGCTAAAACCCAGAACCTTAATCAATGGCTGTTAACAAATGAGAGGCTCCCTCCTGGACACACAGAAAACTGGATGACTTGGAAGGCGCTGAACAGACTGTGCTCTGGCACCACAAGATGCAGAGCCAACCTTAAGAAATGGGGCTACAAATGGAATCCACAACATGTGAGCATGGAGAAGAACAAACCACAGACCACCTACTACAATGCAACCTGCCACATGTACAATGAAGGACCTTCTTATAGCAACACCAGAGGCACTCCAAGTGGCCAGCTACTGCTCAAAGGACATTTAGTAGAATGCCAACTTTGCAAGTTTGTTTTTAATAAATAAAATACAGTACAACTGTTTGGTTTGCTCCTGACACAGTACATAAATAATAATAATTATTATTATTATTTGAATTTGGTACCTTTTGGAAACAAACTCCACAAATAGGAAACATATGGCCCTGTCTACATTGACAGTATAATGTGGCTTCAAGATTTCTCAATACCAAATGACCAAAATGCGCATTTAAAAAGTCCCAAGAAAGTTCAGCTGAATAATACATTAAAGCATTGTTTAGGAATGTATCCCAAATTCAGGGCAAAATCAGATCCACAATATGCAGAGTGCATTGTAGACATACACAGACCTCATACTGAAGGGCAGTAAAGAATCCAGAATGGGGGCCACTGAAAAGTGCCCCATGCATAGGGCTGGGAAACAGGGACCCTCTGGGAGAGGTATCAATTACCTCCACTTCTACTAATCAAGTTCCCTTTTTTCACTCTGCATGCCTCTGGGGCTCTGGCACATATCTCTCCCAAAAATGAGAAAAATGGCACAGCAGTTTCAGCCCAGTTTCTGAGTTTAATGTAACCACAGAATTGCCCACCTGGCCTCAAACCACTTCCAGACCTGTCAATCTCATAACCCACACAATGAAACCAGTTACTCTCAAACCAGTTACAAGCTGCAATATAGTGTCAGTGCAGATGCGACCTAGGTTAAAGTACAAAATACTTTCTTTATACACAACATGCTATATATAAAAACATAAAAGTAGTCCCACGTAGAATGTCTGTAGATTAACAGTAAAAAAAAACTATAAATGAAAAATATTATACTTTAACATAGTCTTTGGGGGGTTAAACAGAACATAAATGCCATAGAGAAATAATGAGAAGAAATACAGAAAGCTGATAGTATGCTAGCAGAGCTTATAAAAGTAGATTTAGGCTGCAGTTACCATGATAAAATCTGTGGGGTTTGATATACATTGTACTCTACATTGCTTTTACAGGTGCACACTCGAAGAGCTTACTTACAAAAGCACATTTCAAATAACTTGCCATGAAAATTGTTGTTTCTGTTGTAGTAAGTCAAGCACATTCACTACTTTACTTATGCTCCATAGAAGGCATACTCCATAGAACGCTTTGGTTGAAACCTCAAATGCTTTGTGAACTCCTGTTCTGATACCCGCTCATGTCACAATCCAGGATCTGATCCCACATTTTCTGTTTATCCCAGATTATCTGGCAGTGCAGACCCATATAAAACAGAAAACTGAAAATCTGGGTTCAGATCTTGGGATATAGGGCTTGTCTGGAAGGGCCCTCAGATAACCTAGTTCAAAGCAAATATTGTAGATTATCTGATTTGATATATGGCTGTGCAGAAGGGCCCTCAGGGAAAATAGCCCTCAATACATTATGTGACACTGGGAATGGTTGAGATTTCAGTGTCAAACAGAAAAGGAAATATGTGCAATTAACTGGCACAATTGGATTTGCATTACATAAGTGGTTTAATGCTTAAAACCCTGCTGTTATGTTCGGGTTAAAAATGACCCGTTTTGGATTTTGATATTTTTTTACTCAGTCCTTTTTTGATTGTTAAACTTGTGGTTCCTTCTATTTTCCTAATTTACTGGGTTCATACTAAGGGTACTTAAATTTTTTGTTTCGGTGCTTTACTTTTTGAGATACGGTTTTTGTTACACTTGTTATGTTCGGGTCAAAAATGACCCGGTAGCCTTTTATACTAATCTAATACGATATTTTGAGTAAAACAAAGGATTTTTAGTTTATTTTGAGACTACTTATTGCATCTACTATTGTTTATCAAGTTATCTACTTGCTTTAGGTGGACATAAATGGATACATTTATGCAAATGATTTCAGAACAAACCATATGCATTT
This sequence comes from Anolis apletophallus, assembly GCA_030556195.1. Lineage (NCBI taxonomy): Eukaryota > Metazoa > Chordata > Lepidosauria > Squamata > Anolidae > Anolis > Anolis apletophallus. The sequence continues at coordinate 6,341 of JARBWK010001785.1, read as the reverse complement.
TCTTCCAGTACCAATTTTTTTCTTATCCTGGCTGCATTACTGTTATGCAAAACAGTAACACAGTACTAGCTTCTCCCATTTCCTCAGTCAGAAATTGCTAAGCTGTTTTCTGAAGCAGCTGAGAGAGTTTACCTCAAAGCCTTGAATTCATTGTACCTGTGGTATGCTGTACTGATGTATTTTTGCATAAATGCTAAGTTTATTTCCCTTGTGAACAGACTAGGTAATGTGAATGTTTACTGTTGTGTGTTTTCATATGCCTGTTATTATATCTGATATGTGATTGATATATGATTGCCATGTGTTTTGCTATATGACTGATATGTAATAGCCATTTGTGATCATCTATTTTGTACTGTTACTTCCCACCTGGAAGGCATTACATCTGACCTATGACTGTATACATGTAGATTGTTATTCCTTATGATATGTATTACTACTGATGTTAGATATATTGTCCCATGCTTTGTATTGGGATGTCCTTCCTTTTACTTTTTGCTACATATTACAGTTTATTGATATTTTGCTAGCCTTGTGAGTAGTTTCTGGTTATTCAGAGTGACTTTTTCCTCAGTGTGTTTCTACTGTTTTCATAGCCTGCCTGGCTGCATTACCAGGTGTGTGTGTGACTCCTCCCTGCCCTCAGAATAGTACCTTTGTTATGCAAAACAGTAACAGTAATAAGGCATTTACAAGCCACATACATGCACGGAATGTGGAAAGAGATTCAGTCAGAGTGACAAACTGCGTATCCATCAAAGGACCCACATAGGGGAGAAGCCACATACATGCACGGAATGTGGAAAGAGATTCAGTCAGAGTGACAAACTGCGTATCCATCAAAGGACCCACACAGGGGAGAAGCCACATACATGCACGGAATGTGGAAAGAGATTCAGTCAGAGTGACAAACTGCGTATCCATCAAAGGACCCACACAGGGGAGAAGCCACATACATGCACGGAATGTGGAAAGAGATTCAGTCAGAGTGAGAGTCTGCATATACATCAAAGGACGCACACAGAGGGAGAAAGCACATATCATATAAACTTGAGTATATACTTTAGTATAAGCTGACAGCTATATAATATAAGGCACCTAATTTTAGGACAAAAATTGGGAAAACTTACTGACTTGAGTATAGGCTGAGGGTGGGAAATGAGGCAGCTATGAGGTGGAAAGGAGGTTTCTGGAGAAGACAGATTGGGGTGGGAAGGGGGAAACCGGAGAAGGGGAAAAGATTTAGATGGGAAAGGGGTGTGGAAAAAGTGCTTTTCTTTCTTTGCCTTTGAATAAATAGATTAGCAGAAACCTTTTGGGGGGAAAACTGATTTTTTTATTTTTTTCTGATTATTTTTTATTATTATTTTATTATTATTTTTTCAAATTGTTTTTATACTGTTAAAATTTATTTTAGTTTTAAGTTAGTTGTACTAATAGTTACCTGAAGTTGTTGTTGATGTTGTTGTAAAAGATATAGCTGATTATTCACGCACAAGTTGTTACTTTGGTGTAACATGCAAATTAGGCTTTTTTACATTAATCAACACAAAATTTAAAAAGAATTTTTTTCCAATTTTTCTTTGATAATGAACAACTATGATCACACACAGTATAATAATGCAACAGGTATTCAAAAAGAACTTTTCAGTGGCTCAAAATAACATCCGGGTCAAAAATGACCCGAACATAACAAGTGTAAGTTTTTCCGGACAGAACAGCAGGTTAATTTTGCTTTCTTCAGCCTTGGCAAACATTTCAACTGGCTCTTCGATGGGACAGAGTTAGATAGTAACCTTAGAATACATTACTGAGAGATGCAGAATGGATAGAATTGCTTGTACTACATGACTGCTTTGTGCCCTTCAGCTACCTTGCTCTCTACAGATGCAGGACAACCAGCCCACTCCTCTGAGGTTGTGATGATCAACACCTTTTGAGTGTTAGATCTTCTACTCAAATTTTGCCAAATATATCATTTTCAGACTATAATCGGTTGACCTACAGTCATAGTTACACTGCATGCAGCCATTGTAACGTAGCGACTTTGTTTTGATATATCACAAGGGTAGCAGCCCCAAATCCCATAATTTTTGAACCATGAAGAGCAGGCTCTAACATTCCTCACAATGGACCAGTTTAATACTTATCCAGGAGGCTCCATCTGTTATAAGCACAGCTAGGGTCCGATGTTCTTCATTTCAGCTCTACATTCTAGGTAACTGCGGAAAGTAGCACTGAGGCAGGCCTATATAGAATGGGTCTCAGTATCCACGTGTGTTTGAGTGTAAGATGCCCTTGCCCCCTGCCATGGATACCAAAATCTATGGATGCTCAACGCCCATTATATATAATGGAATAATACTTTGGGATATACTCTGGTCAGCTGCAGTATAATATCTACCTTGTTGTAGAATTACTAGTGAGTTTTTGAAACATGCTGTTTCTGGCTTGATTCACACTACAAGCACACATTAGAAGTGTACATTTTGTGAATGCCCTCCTGCATTCTGATTTTGGGCTCCATTACAGTGTCTGAGTAGAATCACCCTTAATTGAATTTATGACCTACTAGAATTAATAAGAAATTCATGATTAAACCTTTGTTAAAATCATATCTCTCTCCTCTTTCGCCCTCCCTCCCTTTCCTCCCCCCCCTCTTTAAAAGGAGAGTTGGGGGATCATTTCCTAATTATTTGCATCTAAGGGTTTTCTTGTAAAAATGTCATTTTCACCAGGCATTCCTTTTTTACAGTGTTTCATAGGGAAAAACTGTTTCATGTAAATATATTCCTGTGTAGAATGTTTTTATGCTAATATTCTTTACATTCCTAGTCATGACATAACATAATTGTAATTGCAATTAGTAGTATTATATGCCATTAGTTTATTCTGGCTAAAACTGAGCCTAGCATAATCATTCATATGACCGTATAGAAGGCATTATTTGATTCACAAAGGTTTTTGTTTCACTGATATACATTCTTTGCCTGTTCCCACAAGATCACAGATAACAAGTGCATAGACTATTAAAGGGAAAATGAATAGCATGTGATTTAATTTGAGTTATATTATCAGAAGCCAACAGATTTAATAATTTTATTAGATCTGTTGGTTGGGTGTATTTCTATACAAGTAAGTTCAATAAATCCAAAGAGGCTGATATAATTCATTTGCTAAGCAAGTGCTTTTGTTTCCTGTACTTTCTTAGTCTTTGAGGGTTCCTTTGTTTTTTGAAAATTGTTTTCTGCACAAATGGAGGAAAAAACTGCTTTGCATTTTTATCTATCTTTGTTAGCTGTCGTGGTGGGCAAAGACAGTGGGAAGAAAAGTATGTGCTCTGAAGGCAGTGGGAGACTGGTAGTCAAAGCTAGCATTTATATTAGCATTAATGGGGATTATGAATGTAAGTCTGCACTTTGAGACAGTAAAAACTGGGAAAGAGATATTTTCTTTTTTCAGCCTTGGGGTCTACAGTGCAATGAATACGCAAACAGGTTTTTATTTTGTTTTCTAAACAAGGCTCGAAGCAGATAGTGGTAGAATTAGTAGATTTCAACAATTATTTAATGGGTACATGCATCACTATTGAAAAGACAGAGAAAAATATGACTTATGTTAGGCATAAAGAAATTTGCTAGTTCTATTTTCCAGTACTAAGATATTTCCAAATGCAAAATTATAAAGTGGTGCAAATTCCTCTAACGTGAACCAAAGCTTAATTCTCCACCATTTGCACTTGCCTAATTTACTATGTACAGCCCTGTCCAGCAATGTGGTCCAAAGTTTTAAAAGGGGTAGAAAAAAAATAACTAGCAGTAATTACATGTGCAGAAATTCAAGCCACATCTGCATTGCAATATAATGCATTACTGCTATATTTGGACATATTTTAGAAATCATTTTTGTCCTTTCCAAAAAGTGAAAAAATATGATTTTTTGGTAAACAGTTATCACTTCACTTCACTTCACTTTATTTCTTGATTAGTCGCTCACCACCAGGTGCTCCGAGCGACTTACAGTTTAAAATATCATTTCACAACATAAAACATTAAAACATAGAATGTTAAAACAACAGTAACTATTTGATAATTTGTCTGATTACTTAAATGCCCACCCAAAAAGCCAGGTCTTAAGCGCTTTTGCAAAAGGTCGCAACTCCGACATTACTCTAACATACGGCGGCAGAGAGTTCCATAGAGTTGGAGCATAGGTCGAAAAGGCTCTACACCTTGTAACTTCCAGGCGTACCTCCCTAGGGCCCAGTGTATATAAAAGATTTTCCTGGGCGGAATGAGGCAACCACTGATGGAAAAACGGAATGAGGCGGTCCCCAAGATACGAAGGTCCTTGGCCATTTTGAGCACTAAATGCCAGGATCAGAATCTTGTAAGAGATCCGCTATTCTATTTGTAACCAATGCAGCTGTATCAGGATCGGTGTAATATGGGACCTCATTGATGAACCTGATAGAAGCCTGGCCACTGCATTTTGGACCATCTAGATCTTCTTAGTAGTTGACTTTGGGAGGCCGGCATATAAAGCGTTGCAGTAGTCCAGCCTAGTGGTGACTGTTGCATGGATTACGATCTCCAATGCTTCTGCCGGAAGGTAGGACGCCAATTTCCTAGCCTGGCGAAGATGGAAAAATGGCCTGCTTGCTTATGGCAGTGATCTGGGTCTCCATCGTCAACTATGAATCTAACATGACTCCTAGGCTTTTTACAGTGGCTGATGGAACCAAGGCTTCGCCATCGAAATCAGGTAGAGACTGGATTAATCCTGGCAGCTGACCAGGCCAATGAATCTCAGTTTTTGCCAGATTCACTTTCAATCTGCTCGCTCGCAACCAATTCATCACTGCTACCAAACACAACTTAAAGTTATCAGGAGTCGCAGTTGTTCCAGGTTCAAGACGCAAGAGTAGTTGTGTATCATCTGCATACTGGTAGCATTCAATACCAAAACTCCAGCAAGTGGACGGACGTATATGTTGAACAACAGGGGTGAAAGAATAGCACCCTGGGGAACTCCACAGTAGAGGTGAGAGCTCTCCGAGCTTTGGCCCATCCACTCCACCCTCTGTCTCTGGTCCCGAAGAAATGAATTGAACCATTTAAGGGCCAGACCTCATACACCAGACATGGCTAAATGATGAATCAACAAATCATGGTCCACGGTGACAAATGCAGCTGTGAGGTCTAGGAGTACCAGTAGTGCTGATCCCAAAGTTATAAGAGTCAAAGCGTCCTCTGATGGGAAAAGTACCGCTACTCCTCAATAGAAAAAAAGCCTAATCACTTTCCCAGGGCCTGGACTATATATATATATATATATATATATATATATATATATATATATATATAGGGCACCTATATATCAATATTGTCCAGGCCCTGAGGAAGTGAATACAAAATGGCCCAATTCAGCTGATGTTGGAGAATCGCTAGCAGCTGTCGGCAACTTCGTTGCACCCTGACGCGGTTTGAATTGCAGCTGCCCACTGATTTGCAGCTTTTTTCCTATTGAGGAGTAGCGGTACTTTTCCCATCCAAGGACGCTTTGACTCTTATAACTTTGGGGAACCTTTATAGTTGGTCCTCCCATCTTGGATTACGAGTATTGGTGATTACCCCATGTTTATATGTATGCTGTTTTGATATACTCTATGTAATATGCACTATTGAATTTGCATTTGATTGATGTTTAATTTCTGATCCTCTTATTGTGGGCTGTTTTGAATAATAAGATTATTATCATTATATTGCTAAATTTTCTGATTGAAATATGACTTGAATATAGCTTTATATTGTCTACATTTACCTGTTTTTGGTTCTGTCTTTGGTTTGTCATCAGTAATAGCCACCAAGACAGTCTCTGTCCCCATGACCTGAGCAAAAACCTGATTGGAAGGGTCCAGACCTGCAGTCTCATCTCAAGTCTCATCACAAAAAGTCAACAAGATTCTGATTTGTCCCTTACAGGAACCTTTTCCCTCTTCACTGAGATTTTTGTTAAATGGAAAAGTTCTGCCTAAATGTATAAACATGTAGGCTAGGTCTGTCAAATAAAATATGGGACAGTTCTGTAACATTAGTTGCAAAGATAGAAAAAATATTTGATAATATTTCAAAAATGTATTTGGAGGCATCTAGAAAATCTAATATGAAGGATCATGGGATGATGGGAATCTTTGAAGTTTAAGACTCCACGATATTTGCATATGGTCTTCTGAGCAAAATAATACAGGGTTTTCTTTTGCTGAAGTATACTGCTATAATTTCTATACAAATGAATTGCACAGAAAATCCTTTTGCATGCTATAATCAGGAACCAAAATG
>JARBWK010001784.1:0-17380 GCA_030556195.1 Anolis apletophallus | reverse complement strand
AGTTGCTCAATGTTACGTGTTCAGGCAAATTGAACACGGCTTTGAGGGCGATGAGATTGCAAGGCCCCTCTTTTGTGAACGTGAAGCAAAGACTTTTTGTTGTATAGCAGCCGCTGTCTGATCAAGGATACGACTTAAATACATAAATAATGACGGCAGACACAACTTCAAATTAAAAACTTCCTTGTATTTTAATTCCCATTAGAGATAAATGAGGGAAATGGGCAGCCAGCCATGTTTCCTCACAAAGGGCAGAACGGCAGTTGGAACGGTTGCCTCAGCAGCCAGCCAGAGGCAGCAGCCAATCAGAAACCTGGCCCCTGGCACACTCAGCCAATGATGCTATTTAATTATACAAAGAAAGAAGAAAAAGATTTTACAGAACAAAGAAAAATGGGAATTAAATTAAAGAACAAATTAAAATACCTTGGAGTAATAATAACAAAAGATTTAAAAAGAAATGGAAGAGGTAAATGTAGTAGCATTGAGAAAAGATGTTCAAAAAAAAATTAACAGAGTACGACAGTATACATCTATCTTGGTTTGGAAAGATAGCATTAGTAAAAATGAAAATACTCCCGAAGATAAACTTCATATTTAGAATGCTGCCACTGCAAATTACAGAGGAAGAACTAAACAGATGGCAACAAATGATAAATAAATATTGCAATGGTAGTAAAAGAAATAGACTAAACAAACAGTTATGGTATAAATCGCAAAGAAGGAGGTTTAGCACTCCCCAACATTAAAAAATATTATGAAGCGAGTAGATTGAGACTGGCTATAGAAGGAATGATTTAAAAAGATGCGGTAGAATGGCTAAGAAATTACTCAGGAAAAGTGGAAGAAGAAATATGGAATATATTTTTTAAACAATTCACGAGGAAAGAAATTAGGGAAATTAGAAATCCAATGTTGAGTAATATATTAGAAGTGTGGAATAAATACAGGAGAATGTTAATAACGGATGGATCAGTAATAACCCCAATTGTGATGGAAAAGAAATTTCCAAAAAATTTAAAACAAATAATGGATAAAAAGTTAAGGGAATTTTTTTAGATAAAATGGGGATTGGATAAAAAGTAGGAACGAAGAAGGAAATGATTATGGAAGAATTTAGAGAAATAAAATTGACATGGTTCCATTGTATACAATTAGAACAATGGTTTAAAAATTGGCTAAAAACAATAAAAAAAGGAAGTAAGGTCAACCAATTTGAACAAATAATACAAAATGGGAGGGATGTAGAAGAGCACACAAAACTTGAAAGGAATAACCAGTAAAATATATAAGATAATAATCGAAATAAAGGAAGGAAAAAACAAAAAATAACACCCTTAAGGAGGTCTGGGAAGAAGACTTAGGGATAAAAATAAAGGAAACAGAGTGGCAACAATTGTGGAGACAAAGACATCTTAAAAATTTATCAATAAGGATTAAAGAAAATTATTATAAATTAATATGGAAATGGTACCTTACACCAGTAAGAATGGCAAATATAAATGAAAACTACTCGAAAAACTGTTGGAGAGGATGCCAAGAAACAGGAACATACATACATAGGTGGTGGCAATGTAAATATGTAAGCAAATTTTTTAAGGCGAAAGTATTTAAAGAAATAGAAGATATAATGAATATTAAAATAGAAAGAAGTCCTAGTATAGCTTTATTATCATTATATAATAGTATACAATTGGAAAAAAAGGATAAAGATGCGATAACAAACCTATTAACAATAGCAAGACTGCTTATAGCAAGGAATTGGAAAAAAGAAATAAATATACAAATAGAGGAATGGTACAAGGAAGTATGGAAACTGGCAATAAATGACAAGTTAACATGTATATTAAAAGTAAAAAGAGGTATATGGAAACAAAGTGATTTTTATGAGGTATGGAGAAAATTTATTGAAAAAGGATTAGAAAAGGAAGAAGGAAGGTTACCTCCACAAGAAGAAATGAAATTTTGGACGAATGATATGTAAAAGCAATGGCTTGGGGAGGGGGAGGGGAGCACAGCGGTCAGGGATACAAAAAGGTATAAGAAAAACATAATGGCAGATGCTAAAGATTGAAGTATTGTACCTGGAAATGAATAACATGAATCTGCTGTAAATAGACATTGTATAATATTGTGTTGATAATGATAAAACAATAAAAATATTTTAAAAAAAATTTTTTAAAAAAGGAACTGAGTAGAAGGCACAGTCAGAGACAAGCCGCTTCACCAATGAGAACCAGAAGCATGTCTAGGGAAGAAGCAAGGGTGAAGGCAGAAGAAGTGACAGGGGTCCTGGAATTGCCCATTAGACCCTTAATAGATGTGAGCAATAGGGTAGTGCAAGCTTTCCAAATTGTCCCCTCCAATTGACACAGGATCCTACATGCTAGGATTGCATCATCAATTAGGCCAGGGTGTTGGCAAGAAGTCAGCATCTTTGGGAAAGGGCCCACCGGAAATATGGCCTGTACCATTTAGAACAGAAATGAAGGAAAGAAAGCCTGAATGCAAATCTTTCATCTCAAAACAGCCAAGATCTTTTTCCTTTGGAAAGACTCTTAAATGAACTGTAACAAAGAGAGCATGCAAAGTTTAAAACTGAAAGGAGAATATTCTGTACAACAGAAAACAATGAAAGCACATCTTGCGCCAGAACAGATAACGCAGAACACCCTGTCCAGAGAACTTGGCAGGCAAGACCAATTCGACCTTGTTCTTATTAAGCTTATTTATAGGAAAATAAAGCTGTTTTAAATAACTGAAGTCCATAAGAACCCAACAATTGATGTCAGAATTGATTTTTATGTAAATATATGATGCTTGGCCGTATAGGAAATAATTTAAACGGGACAGTTAATAGATTTGAGAAGAGATGGCCAGCGTATTTGTGACAAGAAAAGAACCAGTAAGTTTAAAAGTCAAGAGAGGAAGAGGAAGGTAAAGAGGAGGCAAAGTAATGCAGCAAAGTGTTCAAAGTAAGGGAAGGTCAGGAAGAAGGAGATAAAATCCCGTGAGAACGCCACGAGTGACAGGGGTCCAAGAATGTTTGGATAGATTGTTGCAAAAGGGGACTCTGCACAAGGAAGACATGCGTCATTGGTTACATACGCAGTATGAGCCAAGTCCTTGTCCTTTTACAATCCAGCCACAAGAGGGAGCAGGCAAAATTCATCTGTCTGGACGAAAGGGTGTAAAAGGAAGCATGCCAAACTATGAAGCAAGTACCAATGTCTTCCCCCCCCCCCAAACATTTAGGTCTGCCAGATAGCCCAACATTTTAAACACCGTAGTTAAGCACATTTGTCCAAACAGTTACACACAGTAGCACGAGGCTTGCCTTTTTGTCAGTCCCACATCATGTCAAAAGCATACACTAGATACACAGAGACACCAATGGCTCACGAGGGAGAAATGTGACCACCCTCTCATCTCTCTCTCTCGAGATGTGCCCCTATGCCAAAATTCGGCAACTTATTGCCGAATTACAGAGAGCCACTGGAATATCAGACATGAACATGGTGGACCCGGGTTTATTCCAGCAGGCCAGGTCCAAAGACGTCCCATTGGAGGATTTAACACTTTTACGGACGGCAATAGATTGGTGCAAGAAGGGGTGAAAGACGCCCGGCTAGGCAGTTGTGAGGTGGGAGGAAAGAATCCTGGAGACAGGTTCTCTTCGTCCGAGAACTTCTGCCGAATTGGCCGGGCGGTTGGCTCACACCCAAGCGCTGGTTCTGTCAAGGGAAAGGGGTTAATATCTGTACAGGGAGCGAGGTCTCCTGGCCTCAGCTGAAAAGAACGGGCCATTGGGCATGTTGGGAAAAATAGTCGCTCTCTTGGAAGCTATTTGGAAACCTAAAAGGTGCTGTTAGGCACTGTAGGGGCCTCAGGAGGAGATGATCGGGTCAGTCAGGGAAGTTGCAATGCAGAGACCACCACCCGTAATGTTAAAAGTCATAAACTCAGGCCCACAGGTAGAAAAAAATGCAATTACACGAAGAAGATGAGGAGATTGGGCCTTGAGGGAGAAAGGAGAGTGGCAGAGAGACATGAACGTGATGCCAGGCAGACCGTGTCTCACCCCTAAGGGTGAGACATGACATAGTCCAACATTTTCATGAAAACACACATTTAGATGAATCTGAGAGAAAAAAAGCAGCCTTGTTGGGGGAGGAAAAGGTATAATAGAGGGTCTGGAATTCGGTATCAAGACGGCTCGCCGTTTGAAGCAAGCATCTGCTCGCACAGGAAAGGGTTAACAGGACATTGAAAAACAGTTTGGCAAAGATTTGTCAAGAGACAAGATTGAAATGGTGCACACTGCACCAGAAGACAGGGCTGTCCCCTTTTGAAAGACTTTATGGGAAACCCCATTAAACATGAAGGACTATGAATGGAATGGCGTCAGACAGTCTGTTTTAAGAAATCAGCAAATCTTAGAACAAGTTTAGCTGCTAGGAAAAACACCTTGAAGAATTGAACCAATACCCTGTAGAATTGCACCACCCTACCCTTCTTCATACCTTTTTCACCAGAAAACGTAATCGTGGAGGAGCCGTAAGCAGTCGAAATGGATAGGGCCTGTGTCGTCCTGCTGGCCACGCCCCTGCCGTGAAAGTCGGAGGGATAAAGCCATGGATTAGTTGCACGAGAGTAAAAGAGAGTATCAGCTGTTCGAGAGAGCGGAGATCGATCCGGAGGATGGACAGGGACTTAAAATCAGTAAGCGAGGCCTGGAAAAGAGTCAACCAGGCCACGAAGTTGATCGCTACGGGTGCAAGTGACCTGCGTGGACAAGTATGACGCTGTGTGGCCCACCGAGAGACAGGAAAGCACTAAAAGCATTATCATTGAGGGGGAGTGGGGCCAAGTACTGATGAGAAAGATAGAAAGGAGACCATCCTTGATACCTCACACTGCTCAGACACAAAGGGACTGGAATGATGCGACATGCAATCACACGTATGCCAAAGACAGTATAGACAAGGATCAGTTCATGATATCTCATAGTTTCCCTATACTAACAACGCCATATGTTTCAAGTAGAAGGTTAAAAGCACTTATTATGTAATAGGAGATGGGGAGGAGAAAATCATCTCATTAATGGAATTGATTTAATGTGAAATGGTTAAAGTCATTAGTAATGTTAATCATCATGATTTTCTGTTCTATATTGTTGAAATATTGCACCTTTGCAGTGAAAAAGTCAGTCAAGGCAGTCAAAAAAATGTGAAAATGGGTGAAAAATGTGATTGGCAGATAGTTTGGAGTACATCTTGAGTGGTAAAAGCATGCTGTGTAATCGATTCATTGGCCAGAATCGTTTACAAGAAAAAAAAAGTTAGGAATAAAGCAGAGTTGATGCTTTCAGCAGAGGTACTGTCAGGAGGGAGTGCTGCTCAGTATAGGCTTCAGAATACTGGAGGGCCCTAACAGGCCGAATGCTAGCAACGTGCTTTTGTGTACAATGTTCTTGAATGAATAGATAGTGCGCATGGCAATTAGAGGCTTCTCCGTGAATGCTAGGGAGGAGTTGCATAGATTTGTAACAACCTGAAAACACCAGAGCAGATAGCGTAGCCTGAGAATCAGAATTAATACATACGCCATGCCTTTTAGCAAATAGGAATGAGATGCTAGGATGCTTTGTTTAATTGGATAATAAGGTGGGTTCATACAGGCCAGCCAATAATGATGATGAAGATGGGAGGGACTTGGGGCTCTGCAGCCATTGATGATATAAAACCTGTGTGCTGGAAATGATCGGGGCTCTGCCATTTGCAGCCTTATGCTAGGCAGACCCCGTCAGCTGATGTAATCAATAAACCTTTGACTTCATTGCCGCAGCCGGTTGTTACGTCTCTTTTCGTTCCTGTGCCCGCACGTTTAGACCTGAGTATTTCTTATTGGAAATGACAGTCTTTGAAATGGATAAAAACACAAATAAGATCTTTATTTATATGGCAACAGCAGCTGGGATTAAGTGAGCCCAATGATGGGAGACACAAGGAATACCAACCAGGGAACAAGGGGTCTTAAAAGTCATGGGTATCATGAACATCAATGGCTGTTGATGTGAAAACCCAGTGAATGCAAAACTCAGAGACTCCATCATGGCCAGGACGTGGGCTTCCTCTGGGTAAGAAGAGGCACCTCGCTTTCCAACCCCGAAGGATCTGCAGATCTTCTGCCGCGGCCTGGCCAGGCTCTGGGTGCTCAGGAGACGAGGGAGGGGGTGCTGGGAGAGATCCGGGGCCCAGAGTCCCACCATTTGGAAGCCGCTGAAGCCTCAGGAGGACCTGGTAAGGGAACCCCAAACCTTTCAGGAATGTATTGAATGATATGTTGGTGTATGCTGTATTCATAGTGTCTCAAATGTATGGTGAAGGCACCTGGTCCCCATGCCCTCTATTTACATACAACCCTGGGAACCGAGATTCCTGTCCCATCAGTAAATACCCCTCTAGCGCTCTCCCAAGCCTAGACATGGAACCCCTTTTGTGTGAGAGTGACAGGGAGACAATCCCTTTATCAGTAGGGCTGTTTTGCACTCTTTACCTGGCCAGATGTGTTCAGAGGTTTAGGATTCCCACAGAAGGCAAAGCTAAGCAAGGATGGATAAACTAGCCTTTCGAATGGGTTTCCAGCCATCTGGATGTGTAGCATTCTCACCTTTCCTCTTCTGTGCCTGGCACGGTTGTCTTCTTCGGAATCAGACATTAAGCCAACCGAGGAATCACCTGCACACCCACGCCATCACCCTCCTCAGTTTTGCGCCCTCCACAGGGTGTCCTCACAACTGAATGGACCTTTAAACCCTCCAAAAATGGGCTGTCCTTCTTGCCATGGAGAACCCCTCCTTCCACCTGTGACACGGAGGGAAACCCCACCAGCCATGGCATGGATCCTAGCTGGCCCATGTCACAGCCAATCAGGAGAGAAGCGTGGGAGGTCTGAATAGCTGTGAACGTGTATTGAAAGCCATGGTTTTCTCTGTGAAGTTAGGCTTGTACATCTTCGAGTGGTGTCCATTTTGGCCCAATTGTGATGAACCTCTGTTGTTGGCCTTCAAACCCGAATGACTCTGTTCTCTGTCCTGGCCGATCTGATTTAGTGGAACCTCACCAGGTACTTTAGGTTATTGGGCGCCATTTTAAGTATAAGTAATTGTTTTATATGCTTGTGGTTTTCTCTTTTCTTGTATTGTACGTTTATTTATTTTTTGCGTTGTTCCAGGCACATTGTGCCGTATGTAAGCCAGCCCGAGTCCCTTCGGGGAGATGGAGGCGGGGTACAAAAATAAAGTTATTACTATGGACCCTCTATATGTGGTTTCTACTGAGATCACTACAAAAGGAGAGGAAGTGGGGGTCCCAGGAAAAGGACACCCCTCCTCAGAAGGCCCAAATTCCCCAAATCTGTAAACAAGCAGGGTCTCTCTTTACCTGGCCTCCCTCCAAGACTCCCGAGGTCTTCCTCTGGGAAAGGATTATGGGAGCTGGAGTCCAAAGAAACAACCCTGGACTGATAATGTAAAAACACAGGGCTCTTGGTTACATTTTGGACGTTGGGTTGCCATCAGAAATTACAAGTAAACGTTTAAGCGGGGGCAGATAATCCATGCACATTTTCCTGGTTTCTTTTTACATCCGTATCTACATGGACAAACACAAACACACATGATCCCATGAGGAAGAAAGCCTTTACTTTCAAGCTCTTGGGAGACATATTTATTTTGGATTACAACTCTAGGGTTCTCCAACCATTTATGTCAGACCTTTCTGCTGGGATGATGGGAGTTGTAGTCCAAGTCCAAGAGAAGCATTCCCTCCAATCTCTGGAGCAGGGATTCCCACGCTCTCTTCCTCCAGGATTTCTTGGACTTCAACACCCAGGAGCCTCAACTGCCTTGGCCCAAGGTCAGGGATTCTGGGACATGGAGTTCCCGGTAGGTGGAATTCCAGGGCTTGGGAAGGGGGCTCCTGAGAAGGGACAAGGCTGCTTCCAGGGCTCAACAGCTCGTACCATCAGGAAACACTTCCTAATGTTTAGGTGGAAGCATCTTTCCTGCGATATGAATCAGTTGCTTTATATCTTAGTCTACAGAGAAGCAGGAAAAACTTTGAAATCATGCAAATATGAGTAGATCAATAGGTAGCACTCCAGCTGAAAGGTAAGGGTGCTCCATGCAGTCATGCCGGTGACATGACCTTGGAGGTGTCTATGGACAACGCCGGCTCTTTGGCTTAGAAACGAAGATGAGCACCAACCATCAGAGTCGGACACGACTGGACTTAATTTCAGGGGAAAACCTTTGCCTCCCGGTTTACAGGAGATAGAATAGATACAGCTTTTTTTTTTTTTACATTATGCAAAAGTTTAAAATATAACTAGACTAAAATAAAATGCAGACCATTGGAAGGAAGAACAGCAAATATAGAAAACACAGAACATGGAAGGTCTTTTTTCCTGTCCGATCCCCGCCCCAAAGGCCTCAGGAAACAAAAGGATTTTAACTTGTCTACAAACAGAGAGCAAATCTTAGTTGCCCACTCTTTGTCCATAAGAGGGATATTGTCTGTTCATCCGTCCATTCTTATCTCATTGAAATGCAATCTATGACGTATTGTAGTTTCACATAATCTCAGGAGTTAGATTTCCACCTTTTATGAGCAACGCTTGATGTTGAATTGTCTAAGTCAAAAATGTAGCTGATGGAAACGCACTTCACAATTAATATTTTCTGACTTTGATAATGTTTCTTCTTTTTAAAAAAATATCTCCCTTATTTATTTCCATGGTGAATTAAATACAGTGAAGTTTTCAATCTGAAGTTGTGTCTGGTGCCATTATTTGTTTAATATGACAGTTTGCTCACAAAGTAGTATTCCTGATCACACAGCAACTGCTATACAACAAAAAGGCTTTGTGTAACATTCATAAAACAGGTGCATTGCCTCATTGCCCTCAAAGTCATGTTCAGTTTGCCTGAAAAAATAACATTTCCTAACTATTCTCTATTTATATCCCAAAAACAGTTACGCTGCAGAAGAGATGCAAGAATGCAATCCGGTAAGCCAGCTTGAAAGCATCTGGATCAGAATCAAGGGAACCGGTGACTAAAACAATGAAGGGTCTGGAGAACAAGCCCTGTGAGACGCAGCTTCAAGAGCTGGGCATGTTTAGCCTGCAGAAGTGAAGGCCGAGAGGAGACATGATGAGGGCCACGTATAAATAATATGTGAGCAGAAGTCCTAGGGAGGAGGGAGAAAGCATGTTTCCTGCTGCCCTGGAGACTAGGATGCTTCAAACGACAAGAAAGGAAATTCCACCTGAACACAAGAACTTCCTCACTGAGAGAGAGAGAGAGAGAGAGAGAGAGAGAGAGAGAGAGAGAGAGCTGTTCAGCAGTGGAACTCTTTGCATGCCTCCCTTCCCACTCCTATCCCCTTTCTTTTCCTCTCGCCGTGCACGCAAACCTCTCTGCTCTTTGCACAGCAACCCAGCAGAGAGGGTGCATGCATGGCAAGAGAAGGGGAGGCATGGGCCACAAAAAAAGAGGTTGTGCACACGCCTCCCTTTCTCTTCCTCTCGCCGTGCACGCACCCTCTCTGTTCTCTGCACAGAAACGCTGCTGGAGGGTGCATGCACGGTGATAGGAGGGGGAAGGAGGTGTGCTTCTCCCTCCCTGTTATTACGGCATGCACACATGCCTCCCTTTCTCCTTCTTTTGCCACAGGCACGGTAACTTTTCCAAGGCAGCTTTTCTACTACGTGGGGGTGAGATGGGAAATACATATCAAAGGAGCAGCAGAGTTGGTGATTGCCTGAAAAGGCACCCGGCGTGCAGCAAGAGGTGAGGGTCCTGGCAGAAAGGCATTGGGATTACAGGAGGGCTTTTTTCAGCCCCATGCCTTCCCACCAGGACCCTCACCTGAGCATAAGCTGAGGGGAGCCTTTTCACCCTAAAAAAGGGCTGAAACACTCGGCTTATACTCAAGTATATGTGGTATGTTTTTTTTTTTTAAAGTGGCATAAGAATCGTATTTAACCCTCTGAAGGATTGTCACAAAGAGCCGGCTTTCTGCTGCTCCAAGAACAGGACCCCACCTTAGGGATTTAAACGACAAGAAGGGGGACTCTACCAAATCTTAGGCAGAACTTCTCAAAGGGTTCTGTTTGAAATCAGATATTTACTGCAACGGCAGAACCCTAAGAGCTGTTGGGAATATCCCACTTTGTGTCCCTCGACTGTAGAGGATTCTGTGCCCTTTATTTTCTTCTCAACATTTAACACACGCTGCCACCAAATATAAAACTCTTCCACAAGCTCTACCTCCTGAGATGTGTAGTTTGTATGAGAGGCATTCAGAGACTTTTGTTTGGTATGAACAAAGAAAGATGTTTATTTATTTATTCTGAACAGGCACAAAAGCTTAATGGTTTCGGTAATACTTGTACAAAGCGATATGGTTTCAGAAGTAGTTCAGTGCTTGAGTTACAGGTTCCAGTCAAAACCTGAGAAACTTTTAGTATTCCACTAAACAGTTCCTTCAATACAAACAGCCCAAACTCCAGGGTCTGTTCAAACCAATATTCCTCCTTGAAGTAACTATGATATAACACAACCGAAACAAACATGAACAAAACAAACCAAAAATGGAACAAGAGTTCAAAACCACGAAGAAAGTTGTCAAGCCAAACCCAACTTAAAGCCAAGGGAACCACACGTGTTCATTGGGAAACGCTGAAAGTTTAGTCTCCTGCACCAGAATGTCCAGAACCTGCCATTTTCCTGTTGCAACACATTTCATTAGTTTTGTCCCAGCTCTTTGGATGATTAATCTCCTGAACGTTCCCTCTGATGGTTCAACAAGCATGAACCCTGATAAAAACATTTCCCACATGCCTGGCATTTGTTTCTTAACCTGTGTGGATTTTGTGGTGCTTCCTAAGGGATGAAGTGCGAGTAAAACATTTCCCACACTCCTGGCATTGGTATGGCTTCTCTCCTGTGTGGAGTCTTTTGTGGCTCACCAAGGCTGAACTGCGAGCAAAACATTTCCCACACTCCTGGCATTGGTATGGCTTCTCTCCTGTGTGGAGTCTTTTGTGGCTCACCAAGGCTGAACTGACAGCAAAACATTTCCCACACTCCTGGCATTGGTATGGCTTCTCTCCTGTGTGGAGTCTTTTGTGGCTCACCAAGGCTGAACTCTGAGCAAAACATTTCCCACACTCCTGGCATTGGTATGGCTTCTCTCCTGTGTGGAGTCTTTTGTGGCTCACCAAGGCTGAACTCACAGCAAAACATTTCCCACACTCCTGGCATTGGTATGGCTTCTCTCCTGTGTGGAGTCTTTTGTGGCTCACCAAAACTGAACTGACAGCAAAACATTTCCCACACTCCTGGCATTGGTATGGCTTCTCTCCTGTGTGGAGTCTTTTGTGGCTCACCAAGGCTGAACTCTGAGCAAAACATTTCCCACACTCCTGGCATTGGTATGGCTTCTCTCCTGTGTGGAGTCTTTTGTGGCTCACCAAGGCTGAACTGAAAGCAAAACATTTCCCACACTCCTGGCATTGGTATGGCTTCTCTCCTGTGTGGAGTCTTTTGTGGCTCACCAAGGCTGAACTGACAGCAAAACATTTCCCACACTCCTGGCATTGGTATGGCTTCTCTCCTGTGTGGAGTCTTTTGTGGCTCACCAAAGCTGAACTCTGAGCAAAACATTTCCCACACTCCTGGCATTGGTATGGCTTCTCTCCTGTGTGGAGTCTTTTGTGGCTCACCAAGGCTGAACTGTGAGCAAAAACATTTCCCACACTCCTGGCATTGGTATGGCTTCTCTCCTGTGTGGAGTCTTTTGTGGCTCACCAAGGCTGAACTGTGAGCAAAACATTTCCCACACTCCTGGCATTGGTATGGCTTCTCTCCTGTGTGGAGTCTTTTGTGGCTCACCAAGGCTGAACTCTGAGCAAAACATTTCCCACACTCCTGGCATTGGTATGGCTTCTCTCCTGTGTGGAGTCTTTTGTGCCTCACCAAGGCTGAACTGTGAGCAAAACATTTCCCACACTCCTGGCATTGGTATGGCTTCTCTCCTGTGTGGAGTCTTTTGTGGCTCACCAAGGCTGAACTGTGAGCAAAACATTTCCCACACTCCTGGCATTGGTATGGCTTCTCTCCTGTGTGGAGTCTTTTGTGGCTCACCAAGGCTGAACTGTTTGCAAAACATTTCCCACACTCCTGGCATTGGTATGGCTTCTCTCCTGTGTGGAGTCTTTTGTGGCTCACCAAGGCTGAACTCTGAGCAAAACATTTCCCACACTCCTGGCATTGGTATGGCTTCTCTCCTGTGTGGAGTCTTTTGTGCCTCACCAAGTTTGAACTGTGAGCAAAACATTTCCCACACTCCTGGCATTGGTATGGCTTCTCTCCTGTGTGGAGTCTTTTGTGGCTCACCAAATGTGAACTGTAAGCAAAACATTTCCCACACTCCTGGCATTGGTATGGCTTCTGATATTTTGCTGACACTTTCCATTTACAATGGCTTTTCCCAACACTGAGTGTTTTGTGAAGTTTGAGTCCCATATTTTGGGTAAAACACTGCCCACATACATTGCATTTGTAGGGCCTTTCTCTGGCAGAACCTCCGCCTTCTCTGTGGGTTTGCTGGCGTCTAGGGAGGCCCCCATTGTGTCCCAAATGCTTCCTGTGTTTGGTGTTCCAGTTATCTGCTGTGAAGAAGGACAGAAACAGTGTGAGTGACAAGGACTCTAGGGAATTGGTATAAGAAGGAGATTGAAATGATCCTTAAAGCAACAAAGGAATGGAAGAAAATAAGATATAACTGCTGCCCTCTCCCACCCCTTGTTCAGTAAAGATGGACACTGTTTGACTGCCAGGGGCCTCTCAGTTGTTGTTGTCTATTCGTGCACTCGCTTCCCACACTTCGTGACCTCGTGGACCAGCCCACACCAGAGCTCCCTGTCGGCTGTGGCCATTTTTCCCAGTTCCTTCAAAGTCAAGCCAGTCACTTCAAGGATCACCTCCATCCACCTTGACCTTGGTCGGCCCCTCGAAGGGAGAGGTGAGTAACATATGCTCCAGAGGCTCCCTGTTCCTCAGCCCAGCCTGGCTTTTGATTCTGTCTCCTTCTTTCTGGGGGAATGGGTGACTTTTCCCTTCACATTCAAAGGCTGGCTTCTTTCTCTAGCTAAAACTTTTCTTGCTACCACCCATTTCACAATCAACAGTTGCATCTGTCAAATAGACCATATAGGTACTGCCCATCCGGGGAGGCTACTTTAACTAATTTACGATGCCATAAAAATCTCCAGCAAGCCTGCAAAGAATGAGCAAGTACTTCATCAGTGTCACAAATGGACGGTGAAGCAACAGATCCCCTCGTGGCCAGAAGACCCTCATGAAATGCTGGAATGTCAAATTGATCACAACGTTGTTAACAGCAGCAAGGCTATTAATAGCAAAGTATTGGAAAGGAGGGTTAAAAAAAGAAGAAACATTGAGAAAAGAGGATGGGAAGCAGAGGCTGGATGGCCATCTGTTGGGGTTCTTTGAACGGATTGTCCTGCTCCTTGGCAGAATGGGGTTGGACTGGATGGCCCACGAGGTCTCTCCCAACTCTATGATCCTAGGATTCCATGATTCTAAGAGAGATCGTGCGAGCAATGTAATGTAGTTTGTGTTTTCCGTTGGGTCCTTTTTGTGTAAGGGACAACTTCCGGAGTGTTTTGTGCCGGACCGGAAGTGGTTCGGACGCCATATTGTTTTGTAGTTTTTTTTGGGGGTTGTTGTTTGGGTCTCTCGGTGCCCCGTCGCCTGGAGAAGCGCGGAGAGGGTCAGGAGAGGTCCACCCAAAGCTCCTGAAGCCACTGTGGGCGAGGGGCTGGTGTTCACCCGTGGAGCTGCCTCCTGGTGTATCATGGGAGAGATGTGGCGCTGTTCGGGCTGGCTTGGGATCGCGCCGGATCCCTCCATAGGTTTGCATGGGGTTTGTTGGGGGGTCGGTTTAGGTCCCGAGGGGTTATGTAGTGCGGGTTTTTGTGCCACGATTGTTCATGGTGGTCTGTGAAATGTGTTTGGTGGGTTTTGTGGGTCTGGGCGTTACAGTTTTCCCGTGCATAAGCGTCAAAAGCGGATCGTCTCTTTTTATATATATAGATTATGAATAATTCTGGGAGTTTCCCCAGGCCTGCTCTACACAAACTGATATAAGAAGCAGGGAAACAGACGGGAAACGCTAGCCAGAGATACGATTTGTTCCTCAAGGGAAGCAACAGTGCAAGTGTCTTTTCTTGGGCTTGGCGTCCAACAGAAGCACTGTCTTCTATTCTGGAATCCCGGCGAAAAACAGCACTCACAAACTGGACATTGGCAACTAAGAGGAGAGAGGGAGCTGGAAACTAAGCCTCCAGTGAACAACGGATGGAATTACGTACGTTATTTATTTATTTATTATTTTGCATTTGTCCGCCCCCCCCCCAACGTTGACGCCCACAAAAAGATAGCAAACTGTAGTTGCCCATTTTTAGCCCATAAGAGGGATATTGTCCATCCGTCCATCCATTCCTTTCTAATTTAAACTCAATCTATTATATATATGATAGTTTCACATATTGTCAGGAGATAGGTTTCCTTCTTTTATTATCAAAGCTTGATGTTGTATTGTCTAAGTCAAACATGGAGCTGATGAACAAGCACTTCCATTATTTTTTCTGACTTGAATTAAAATACAATGAAGTTTTCAATCTGAAATTGTGTCTGCTGCCATTATTTATTTAATATTTATTTATTTATTTAAGTTTGCTCACAAAGTACGTAGTATCCTCGATCAAACAGCAACTGCTATAAAACATAAAGTCTTTCTTTAACTTTCACAAAAGAGGTGCCTTGCCTCCTCGCCCTCAAAGTCATGTTCAATTTGCCTGAACACGTAACATGGAATAACTACTCTGCCTTGCTCCGACCACACCTGGAATAATACTGTCCAGTTCTGGACACTGCCATTGAAGGGAGATGTCGACAAACTGGGATTTCCTCAGAGGAGGGGGCCTGAAAGGATCAAGGGTCTGGAGAACAAGCCTCCCTTTCTCTTTTTTTCCTGTTGGCAACCCTCTGGAGCAGGGGTGCTCACACTTTTTCAGCATGGGAGCTACTGATTAAAAAACCAAGTCCCAAAGATCACCTACCCAGAAATGTAAAACGTATAACTATTTTTCTTATTTATTTATTTATTTATTTATATTTATTATTCATTTTTATGTACCGCTCCTTCCAGCAGGCTCGGGGCAGTTTACATAAAATGAAGTTATAAAACATCAACATTTCAATTTAATAACAACAATATAAAACAGAGCATAAAATACATCTAACCACCCCATTTCTCCCACACTGCCATATTACCACACATATTATCAGCCAGAAAGTAAGAGGCTGTTGAACTGCAAGGCCATTTAATACTCAGCAAGGTAAAAAAAGGGGGCATGCAAAAATACATCCAACCACCCCATTTCTCCCACATTTCCATATTCCCCAACATATATTTCTCAAGGAACAAAGCAAGCAGAGAGGCCATTTTTTAAACATTAAAAATAAACAAAGAGACATGCCACAGAACAATCAAGCACCCACCCCAAAGTAAAAGACCGACCTTTTGAGATGCGGTACGGAAATGACCCCAAAGCATCCTTCTTCTTCTCCTCTGTCATTGCTCCTATTTCCACGCCGCCAGCATGCGTGCCGCCTCAAGAGCTCACGAGAAGTCCGAGAGGCAGAATGGGTGCTTCTCTGCGCATGTCTTGTGGGGCCAGCCATGCATCGCGTCATCCAGGCCCGCCCCTTGGTCTCTTACGACTCTGAGTGGCTGGAGAAGGACGGAGGGAGGAGGAGGAATCAAAAGAGGGGGGCCCATTCTGCCTCTTGGACTTTGGACTGAGCTTTTGGGGCGGCGCGTGAGCAGGGAGTGGGGGAGCACCACGGAGGACTTTT
Source organism: Anolis apletophallus (assembly GCA_030556195.1). Lineage (NCBI taxonomy): Eukaryota > Metazoa > Chordata > Lepidosauria > Squamata > Anolidae > Anolis > Anolis apletophallus. The sequence continues at coordinate 1,365 of JARBWK010001784.1, read as the reverse complement.
TTGCAGCGTTCAGGGGCGCGTGAAGAGGACCAACAGCAAAAAAAACTGGTCAGGGGTCTGAAGATCACTGGGATGAGGCCCGAATCACCCTGGTGATCGAGATCACCATTCTGAGCACCCCTGCTCTGCAGGGTTGCTGTGTGGAGAGCAGAGAGGCGTGCTGGCTAGGATCCTGCATTTGGAAACAGAAATCCCCCCCCCAGTGAGGGAGCCTTTACCAGAGTCCACCATCCCACGAGTCTCCTGCATGACCTGCTTCGTGCAAGGCTTTCTACCCGGATCCAGGAGAGCCCACTCCTCCAAAAGAGAAACGGACATCCACGTCCCAAACCAGTGGGCCCTGTGGGAAAAGGGAAATCAGGGAAATCAAGGAAAATAATTACAAGAATCCTTTGAAATGATTGACATGGATGTTGGTTCAATCTTTTCTCTTTCAAAGGATGTTTGATGACTGAGCTTGCAACCAATGGCCCCCAGGCAGCCCCAGCCCTCCTCTCCCAGGAATCCTTCTGCTTACCTGGTCCACTTCCACTTCCTCACAAAGCGGGAGAAGCGACTCTGGATTCGGCAGCAACATCGTTCCAGTCTCTAGGAAAGAGATAACAAGGTGCGGAAAGTGATCACAGAAATATGTCTCAGAGGTAACAACAAGGGTCCTTAAAAGAAACCAATGAAGAAATGACCCCATGAAGACAGAAGCGTTTTAGAATTTTAGATTTTAGGCCATTTATTCTCAAGCGGTGATTTAAGGAGCTTGTGTTGGAAGGAGTCCTGGGCTTGGTAGTTCAATGGACTCAAGTTATTCTTGGTTGTCTTTTGTCTTCCAGCTCAGTTTTCAGGGCTCATCTTCGCTTCGGGTTTCACCTGGAACATACCGTCGGCTGATCTTTCAGTCCCACCCAACAGTATGCAAATGTAAAAATTGAACAAGAAGAAAACTCCAAATCACACCTTTTGCCACCAAATCCTACCTATATATTCCTTACAAGCCAAAAATGATCCCACGTATGCCTTCTCTGGCTCAAAGAGACTGTGGATGGTGCTACAATCCCTTGAAGGAAAATTTGAATTGACACAAAACACTAAACTCCCAGAAGGGCCCCTCCTTACCCTCTAAGGTTGCACCCATCTCCTCGTCCTGCTGGAGCTCCTTCTGCTGGAGGCTCTGGTGGTGCCCGAGTGAGATTCAAGGACATCGGGGTGGACTTCAATGCAGTTATTTTGCACCTGGAAGAACACAGAGTATTCCAGAAGTAGTATGATGGGGGGGAAAATTAAACCACAACTTTTTTTAAAAAACCGCAGGGCTATTTTCAAAAAACGTGCCAAGACATACGGCTGGCCCTCAAAATGGCCAGAATGAAA
>JARBWK010001783.1:0-17385 GCA_030556195.1 Anolis apletophallus | reverse complement strand
GGGAAATCATGTGTTATCAGTCACTGCCTCCGGGCTCAGTGTCCCACCAGACCTTATTTGGTTATATAGCTACATAGGCTTGATTATATGTGTTGCTAATGATTATACCACTCCTTCAGTACCACATTAAGTGGGGAGGCAAATTTTGACTGAATTATGAGGCCATTAAAGAACTCCAGGAACGCTGAGGAATGCGGAAGGAACAACAAGGGATGCTGAGAGATTAGTAGTGCGTCAGCTCCCCCCTGGTGGCCAGAGTTTGCCTCTGTTCGTCTATATGTGTGTATGTGGAAACGGCAGGGATTGTCTGCTAAGTATGTGTAGCTATAATCCGCTCTGAGTCCCCTTCGGGGTGAGAAGAGCGGAATATAAATAAAGTGTATTATTATTACTTGAGTCCACCGTGCTCTCTGGATGTAGGTGAACTACAACTCCAAAACTCAAGTTCAATGCCCACCAAACCCTTCCAGTATTTTCTGGTAGTAATGGGAGTTCAGTGTGCCAAGTTTGGTTCAGTTCTATCGTCGATGGAGTTCGGAATGCTCTTTGATTGTAGGTGAACTATACATCCCAGCAACCAGAACTCCCAAATGACAAATTTGGTCCAGTAAATGAAAATCCATCCTGCAAATTTTGACTGAATTATGAGGACATTAAAGAACTCTAGAAACGCTGAGGAATGCGGAAAGAACAACAAGGGACGCTGGGAACGCTGAGAGATGAGGAGTGCGTCAGCTCCCCCTGGTGGCCAGAGTTTGCCTCTGTTTGTCTATATGTTGTGTATGTGGAAGTGACAGGGATTGTCTGCTAAGTATGTGTACCTTTAATCTGATCTGAGTCCCCTTCAGGGTGAAAAGAGCGGAATATAAATAAAGAGATAAGGAGTGCGTCAGCTCCCCCTGGTGGCCAGAGTTTGCCTCTGTTTGTCTATATGTGTGTATGTGGAAACGGCAGGGATTGTCTGCTAAGTATGTGTACCTGTAATCCGCTCTGAGTCCCCTTCGGGGTGAGAAGAGCGGAATATAAATAAAGAGATAAGGAGTGCGTCAGCTCCCCCTGGTGGCCAGAGTTTGCCTCTGTTTGTCTATATGTTGTGTATGTGGAAACGGCAGGGATTGTCTGCTAAGTATGTGTACCTGTAATCCGCTCTGAGTTGCCTTCGGGGTGAGAAGAGCGGAATATAAATAAAGAGATAAGGAGTGCGTCAGCTCCCCCTGGTGGCCAGAGTTTGCCTCTGTTTGTCTATATGTTGTGTATGTGGAAGTGGCAGGGATTGTCTGCTAAGTATGTGTACCTGTAATCCGCTCTGAGTCCCCTTCGGGGTGAGAAGAGCGGAATATAAATAAAGAGATGAGGAGTGCATCAGCTCCCCCTGGTGGCCAGAGTCTGCCTCTGTTTGTCTATATGTTGTGTATGTGGAAGTGGCAGGGATTGTCTGCTAAGTATGTGTACCTTTAATCTGCTCTGAGTCCCCTTCAGGGTGAGAAGAACGGAATATAAATAAAGAGAAAAGGAGTGTGTCAGCTCCCCCTGGTGGCCAGAGTTTGCCTCTGTTCGTCTATATGTGTGTATGTGGAAATGGCAGGGATTGTCTGCTAAGTATGTGTACCTGTAATCCGCTCTGAGTCCCCTTCGGGGTGAGAAGAGAGGAATATAAATAAAGTGTATTATTATTACTATATCAGATATTTACGCTATGATTCATAACAGTAGCACAATGATAACTAGGAAGTAGCAACGAAAATCATGTTATGATTGCGGGTCAACACAACATTGAGGGCTCACAACATTAGGAAGGTTGAGATACTCTGAAGTCGCATTTTGTGGCAAATGTGGGGGGTGGCAAACAAAAATGGATGTTTTTCTCCATTCAGGTCCAGGGCTTCAAGTGCTTAATTCTAAATATTGGGTGTTTATTCAACCATGTTGGAGCCGAAGTCGAATTCTATTTGCTTAAGAGTCTCCTCTCTGGCAGTGTGTGCATTGGCTAGTTGAGTTTGGTTAGTGCAGATCGCCGCTTGTCTTGGGAGAGAATGAACAACATTTGCACATGTCTTCATGTTTAGGCAGAAGAGAACTTGAGGATTAAAAATGTGAATTGGAGGATAAATAATCTCGGCTGTCTCGCTGCAAGGTTGCTCTGCTTCCCGGCCTTTGCGTCTCTTTGCCGTTGCCATTTCGCGGCCTGCGTGCCGGAGAAGAGGCCTCCATTCCCTGTTCGGCAATTTCTCCCTCTCCGAAGGGAGCTGAACCTTGAAAGAACAGCAAGGCGAGGGATGCTGCGCACTGACAACGTTTCAACGAGACGTCCCTGAAAGGCAAGGACAGGGACCGGAAAATCAGGAGTGTTGGAGCATGAGTAATAAGCTAAATAATTGACAAACAGCATGGCCTTTAATGGCCCCCAGAATCTCCAGCTTGAGAGAAACAGGCTTTCTTGGCCGGAATCATTGGGTTGCGGTGAGTTTTCCGGACTGTTTGGCCATGTTCCAGAAGCATTCTCTCCTGACGTTTTGCCCAAACCTACGGCAGGCAGGCCCAGATTACCCATAAGGCCAGCCTAGGCCATGGCCTCGGGCGGAAGGTTTTGGGGGGGCAGCGGACTCAGCCCCCCAAAAACATATTTTTTTTAAAAAACCACCCCCTCGCAGCGCTTTCCCCCGCCCTCTCGAGAAAGTCATCATACCTCGGGAGAGGGCGGAGAGAGCGCAGGAGGGGGGCGGGAGGAGGGAATGGCGCCCTCCCTCGCCTGGGCTGTCCCCTTGCAAAGGAAAGAGGCGAGGAGGAGGAAGGAAGCCGCCCCCACCGGCGGGCATGCATGCATGCGCACGCATGCCCGCCAGCGGCTTCCCTTCCTCCTTCTCCTCCTGGCCGCCTCCTTCCTTTGCAAGGGGGCGGCCCAGGCGGCGAAGAGGAGGGCGGGACTTCCCTTCCTCCTTTTGGTCACGGGAGGAGGAGGAGGAGGTGGACGGAACGGAAGCCACGCGGCACTGCTCCGTCCGAATGGGGAAGTCCCGCCCTCCGACTCGCACCCTCCTTTTGGTCGCGGGAGGTGGAGGAGGCGGCGGACGGAAGCCCCACGAGCAGTGCCGCGTGGCTTCCGTCCACCTCCTCAGGCCCTCCTTCCGGTCGCGGGAGGAGGAGGCGACAGAAGCCGCACGGCACCGGCCCCCTCCTCCCGCAAATGGAAGGAGGGAGCGAGAAGGAGGCGACGGAAGCCGCACGGCCCGGGCTGCTGCCGCAAATGCGCAGCAGCACCCTGGGGGCGTGGCTTATTGCATCCTGGGGGCATGGCTTTCCGCGCCCTGGAGGCGTGGCTTTCCGCACCCTAGGGGCATGGTTTTCTGTGCCCTGGGGGCGTGGCTTTCCGGGGGGCGGCCAAAGAGGCTAATCCGGGCCTGACGGCAGGAATCCTCAGAGGCTGTGAGGTCTATTGGAAACTATACAAGTGGGGCTTATATTTTATTTATTTACTAGCTTGGGAAAACGGTGGTGCCTGGGTAATTTCAGAAAGGTATTAGTTGGTCTTTAGCAGTTGTTTATGTGGCTCGCAGTGGTGTCAGGACGTTAGTGAAGGCACTGCGAGTCCCGTCGTCCATGGTCCACCCTCCTCCAAACAGCACCAGGATGTAGAGTGGGTCAAGGAGGCTCTGTCTGCCAAGTTTGGCTGTGATCCATCATTATTGGGAGTTGCAGTGGTATCATGAAATTACTGAAGGTACTGCAAGTCCCATCATCTGTGCTCTGTCCTCCTTTCAACTGCACCAGGATGTAGAGTGGGTCATGGGGGCTCTGTCTGCCAAGTTTGGCCTTTATCTATCATTATTGGGAGTTGCAGTGGTATCATGAAATTACTGAAGGTACTGCAAGTCCCATCATCCATGATCCATCCCCCTTAGAACTGCAGCAGGATGTAGAGTGTGTCATGAGTACTCTGTGTGGCAAGTGTGGGCCTGGTCTGTCATTTGTAGGGGCTACAGTTTTCTGTGGGAAGTGAATCGGGTGAAGGTACTGCAAATCCCATCATTTGTTGCCCATCCTGCCCTAAACTGCACCAGGTTGTAAAGTGGGCCATTGGGCCTCTGTGTGCCAAGTTTGGTCCTGATCCATCATTGGTGTGGGCCACAATATTTATTTATTTATATTTATTTATAAATTCGATTTGGTAGACCGCTCTCTCTGGAGCCCAGAGCGGTTTACAGCATAAAATCAATAAAACATCAATAAACAGTGTTTCCCAACCAGTGTGCCATGGCACACTAGTGTGCCGTGAGCGAGCATCAGGTGTGCCGTGGGGAATTGGAACCTTCAATACCTTTCTTCCCCCTCCTGCCGAACACTTTTCCTTCTCCACTCAGGCTCCCTTCTTCCTAGCCTCGCTCTGCTCGCTCTGCCTTGCTTTACTGTGGGGCGAGTCTGCGCAGTAGCGCCCGCATGGATCACGTCTGCCTCTCTCCCCCCTCCCCTCCTGAACACGCTCATGCTGCCCGCTCGGATCAAAATGGCGGCAAAAGCGGCAGTGTAGAAGAAAAAGAGTTCAGTATGCCAAGTTTGGTTCAATTCCATTGTTGCAAGAGTTCAGGATGCTCTTTGATTGTGTGTTAACTATAAATCCCAGAAACTGTAACTCCCAAATGTCAGGGTCTATTTTCCCCAAACTTCATCTGTGTTCACATTTGGGCATATTGAGTATTCATGCCAAGTTTGGTCCTGATCCAACAATGTTTGAGTCCACAGAGCTCTCTGGATATAGGTGAACTACAACTCCAAAACCCAAGGTCAATGCCCACCAAACTCTTATAGTATTTTTTCTTGGTTATGTGAGTTCTGTGTGGGAAGTTTGTGTCTTTCTACCATTCCTGCCGGGATATCTATGTTGTGTTCATCGAAACAGGCCCAGGTTTCACACTGAGTGTATAAATACATTTAAAAACATATTAACTATATGTATGACTGTGTTAGAGTGTCATTTTGTGTCATTTTGGTTGGTGGTGTGCCCCAGGATTTGGTAAATGTAAAAAGTGTGCCGCGGCTCAAAAAAGGTTGGGAAACAGTGCTCTAAGGAATTGAGTTAAAGTACTGCAAGTCCCGTCATTCATGTTCCATCCTCCCTCAAATTCCACCAGGACGTAGAGTGGGTCTTGGGGGTTCTGTGTGCCAAGTTTAGTCTTGTTCTCTCATTGTTGGGGGTCGCAAAGTGTTTTGGCCTTAAACTCCCACCATGTCTGACTGCCTCAGGGCTTTTCCTTACCCCCCCCCCTGCCACTTTAAAGTGTCGGAATGTTGGTGGTGCTGGCCAATCAGAAGCGTTATGCAAATAATCCCACAGTGGCAACCAATCAGAAAGCAGGCACATATCCACAAACACCTCCGCATACATACATACAAACAAACATTCTCTTTTATGATATATATAGATTTATTTATTTCATGATATTTATATTTATATGCCGCCCTTCTCAACCCCGAAGGGGACTTGCAGGAGCCGCATGGCACTGGCCGCCTCCTCCTCCTCCCGCGAACGGAAGGAGGGCGCGAGGAGGCAACGGAAGCCGCACGGCCGGGGCTGCTGCCGCACATGCGCAGCAGCGCCCTGGGGGCGTGGCTTCCCGTGCCCTGGGGCGTGGCTTCCCTTGGGGGGCGGCGCGGGGCGTCTTGGCCTCGGGCGGCCTTGGATGATAATCCGGCCCTGCCTGTTGGGGCGACAGGGGAACAAATGTCAGCATGCTGGAAGAAGCAAAAACCACCAGCATAGACACCAAGAGAGAACTGGGAAGCCCTGGCCCTTGAGCGCTCTAACTGGAGGTCAGCTGTGACCAGCAGTGTTGCGGAATTCAAAGAGGCACAAATGGAGGGCAAAGGGGAGAAATGTGCCAAGAGGAAGGCGCTTCAAGCCAATCCTGAACGGGACCGCCTTCCAATTGGAAACCAACGTCCTCACTGTGGAAGAAGATACAGGTCAAGAATAGTCACCTACGTATCCACTGCCAAGACACTACGTCATACTCGGACAACATATGTAAGTTAACTGATTGCAACGCCGCATGTCTTTCTCTGAATCCATGTGGGGCTGATATGGCCCCATCCTGATGACGTCCCAAAAGGCCTTGTCTGTCGTGAATGGTGCAGTCCTTGGGAATCGGGAGTTGGGGGCACTTTATCAATCGCAATGCTGCCAGAGCACATGGGGGTTGGTGGCTTCATAAAGGAAATTATGGCGCGTGGTGATGAACAAGAAGCCGTCACTCGTGCACCTATTAGGAAAGCTTAATGGTTTCAAATATCAATTGAGGAAGCCAATCACTCTTCATAATGGCTCCGGAATGGCATCCTGATGAACGGCGGCATTTAGCTCTTCCGTTTTGGATTTCAGGGTGTGAGGGTGGCTCCTGGGAGACCCCAGGCAATCGTATGGCTTTGGCATGGCCCTTCCTATATAGGTAGAGCAGTGTTTCCCAACCTTTTTAAAGCCGTGGCACACTTTTTACCTTTACCAAATCCTGGGGCACACCACCAACCAAAATGACACAAAATGACACTCTAACACAGTCATACATATAGTTAATATGTTTTTAAACACTGCCTCGAAGCCGTTACTGGATGGCTGCGAGCCAGTAGGTTGAGGGTGAATCCGGCGAAGACGGAGATCTTGTGGCTGGGTCGCCCAGGTGATGTTAATGTCCAGCTTCCGAGCCTGGACGGTGCGGTGTTATGCCCATCGCCTTCCGTAAAGAGCCTGGGGGTCCATTTGGACTCCCAGCTGACCATGGAGGCCCAGGTCTCTGCGGTCAGCAAGATCGCTTTTTTTCATCTGCGACAGGCAAGGAGGCTGGCCCCCTTTCTCTCCCGGAACGATCTGGCCACGGTGATCCAAGCCACAGTCATCTCAAGGCTGGATTACTGCAACGCGCTCTACGTTGGCCTTCCTCTGTCGGTGACCCGGAAGCTCAGGCTAGTGCAGAACACTGCCGCCCGGCTCCTGTCTGGCACGCCAGCTGGCGCCCACATAACACCTGTTTTGCAGGATCTGCACTGGCTGCCAATTGAGCACCGGATCCCCTTCAAAGTGTTGGTCCTCACCTTTAAGGCCTTACACGGCCTGGGGCCAGCGTATTTGAGGGACCGTCTCACCCCATATTGCCCTCTGAGATCACTTCGGTCTGAGGACTCCAATCTCCTGGAGATACCTTCAGCTAAACTCGCAAGGCTGACTGCTACCCGCCGGAGGGCGTTCTCTGTCATAGCACCTACGCTGTGGAACGCCCTCCCGGCCGGAACTCGGGCTATGAAGGACTTGCTCCCGTTTAGACGGGCCTGTAAAACATACCTGTTTAAGCAGGCCTTTGGTGAGTAAGTCCTGCCCATGCCCCGCCATCTATTCGTTCTTCTGAGGATGATGTGCTGTTCATTGTGTTAACTGTGTTATTAATTACTATACTGCTGTTGCTTTTAATTGTTTTTAACTGCTTATTGCCTGTATTTTACTGTGCCCTTCGGCTCCTGTAAGCCGCCGCGAGCCTCAGGGAGTCGGCGGCATAGAAGCCCGAATAATAAAATAAAATAAAATAAAATAAACTGTATTTATACACTCAGTGTGAAACCTGGGCCCATTTCGATGAACTCAACATAGATATCCTGGCAGGAATGGCAGAGAGACACAAACTTCCCACACAGAACTCCCATCACCAAGAGAAAATGCTATAAGAGTTTGGTGGGCATTGACCTTGAGTTTTGGAGTTGTAGTTCACCTATATCCAGAGAGCACTATGGACTCAAACAATGTTGGATCAGGACCAAACTTGGCACGAATCCTCAATATGCCCAAATATGAACGCAGATGGAGTTCAGGGGAAATAGACCTTGACATTTGGGAGTTGTAGTTGCTGGGATTTATAGTTCACCTACAATCAAGGAGCATTCTGAACCCCACCAATGATAGAACTGGGCCAAACTTCCCACACAGAACCCCCAGGGGGCAAGAGGAAAGGGAGGCAGGCCTTCCCAATGCAAGGAGAGACCAAGTAGGACCAAAGAGAGACAGGTGGGGAGGGGGGGTGTTTGTAATTTTGTGCCTTTATCGAGGTAGGTTTCTTAGGGTTTTTATACTTCAACACACTAGACTCCCCCCCCCCCTTTTCCTGGAGGTTCCAATTTCCCACGGCACATCTGATGATAGCTCACGGCACACTAGTGTGCCCCGGCACACTGGTTGGGAAACACTGAGGTAGAGGAATAAGAGCACTGCAAAAGAACATGAGGATCAAAAACAGGACTCTACAGAAACCTACAGACCCCACGCTTGAAAGGCGATTAGGCCTGGGTAGGTTCGTCGGGATGCTTGTAAAATCGGAATGAATTCGGATTAAATTCACTTTTGAAGCGGTTTCGAAGCGATGTAAGCAACCCGGAAGTCAATTTGCCATTTCGAAGCCGCCGCCGCCATTTTCGGAAAGGAATCGGCATTAGTTTCCCGCCCTTCCCGAGGTGCTTTCCCCTCATTGGCTGTTTAACCCAGTTTGGAGGCGGATGTCCTTCCCTCCGCATCAGAACTGGGGGCGGCAGCCGCATTCAAACTGAGTTAAACACAGCTGTCACCCCAGTTCCGACACATCCCCATCCAAACTGGGTTAAACATGCGTGTCCGCCATTAATGAAGCCATTCTGAAATTTCGGGATTAATTCAGGAAATTCCAAAAATTTTCCGGAAAATGTCGGAAGTCATTCAGATTCGAAGCGCTAGCACCCCTACATCCGGAACAAGTTTTGAACCTTCTTTTTTTTTTATTCGAACAGGCCTAAAGGCAATCATACTCAACCATGAGTGATACCCTATGACAGTGTTTTTCAACCTTTTTTGACTCGCGGCACATTTTTTACATTTACAAAATCCTGGGGCACACCACCAACCAAAATGACACAAAATGACACTCTAACACAGTAATACATATAGTTAATATGTTTTTAAATGTATTTATACACTCAGTGTGAAACCTGGGCCTGTTTCGATGAACACAACATAGATATCCTGGCAGGAATGGCAGAAAGACACAAACTTCCCACACAGGACTCCCATAATGTGTTTTAGTGTCAATGTTTGAGGGTTTTTATACTGTTTTTATACTGTGTTGTTATGAGGGCATCGAATTGTGCCTTTTGGAAGCTGCTCTGAGTCGCCCTCCGGGGGTTGAGAAGAGCGGGGTAAACTGCCGAAATAAATAAATAAATAAATAACCAAGAGAAAATACTATAAGAGTTTGGTGGGCATTGACCTTGGGTTTTGGAGTTGTAGTTCACCTATATCCAGAGAGCACCGTGGACTCAAACAATGTTGGATCAGGACCAAACTTGGCATGAATACTCAATATGCCCAAATATGAACACAGATGGAGTTCAGGGGAAATAGACCTTGACATTTGGGAGTTACAGTTGCTGGGATTTATAGTTCCCCTACAATCAAAGAGCATTCTGAACCCCACCAATGATAGAACTGGGCCAAACTTCCCACACAGAACCCCCAGGAGGCAAGAGGAGGTCTCTACTTGGGGAAAGGGAGGCGGGCCTTCCCAATGCATGGAGAGGGAGAGACCAAGTAGACAACGGGTGAGGAGGGGTTTTTTTTTGTAATTTTGTGTCTTTATCGATGTAGGTTTCTTAGGGTTATTATACTTCAACACACTAGACTCCCCCCCCCCTATTTTTTCTGGAGATTCCAATTTCCCACAGCACACCTGATGATCACTCACGGCACACTAGTGTGCCCCGGCACACTGGTTGAGAAACACTGGCTTATGGTACCACCCCCTGGTGGGCGGTGAGGCGATCCAAGGTGGCAGTGGGAGGTTCAGGGGAATTTGGAGGGGAGTGAACCCCTTTAAGGGGGCGGTGAACGATTGGCCATTTAGGAGGGGTACACGGCCCTCTTAGGAGGGAGCAGGAGAGCCCGGGGCTTCCACTGGGAGAGAAAGCCTCACTTCTTTGTCCCCTCAGGCCGCTGCTGCCCGTCCCCTCAATGCCCTCTCCACCGGCGGCACGGCGAGCAGAAAAAATGAAATGCAGAAAAAATTAAATGCAAAGAGACAGGGCGACCCTAGGGTGACTCACGCGGCTTCCCCCGCCGCCGCGCTCACACCGGCGCCCCTCCTCCCTTCACTGAGGGAAGGAGTGGCGCCCGCCGCGTCAATCGCCCTAGGGGCGGCGGGACTTCCCCCCGGCTCCTTGTCCCGTGGGCGGGCGCCACTCCTTCCTTCACCCCTTCCTTCAGGGCCGGAAATGCCGTCCCCAAAATCCGCTGCCCGAGGCCATGGTCTAGTCTGGCGTTATGGGTAATCCGGGCCTGCTTATGAGGAGCGGCTTCAAGAGCTGGGCATGTTTAGCCTGCAGAAGAGAAGGCTGAGAGGAGACATGATAGCCTTGTCTAAATATGTGAGAGGAAGTCATAGGGAGGAGGGAGCAAGCTAGTTTTCTGCTGCCCTGGAGCAGGCCCGGATTCCCCATAAGGCCAACCTAGGCTATGGCCTAGGGGCGAAAGCCGAGGGGGGCGCAATTCACGGACCAAAAAAAGTTAATTTTAAAAAATTCCTTCATGGCCAGTCGTTGGGAATAGCAGGAGTTGAAGCACAAAGGCCCCGGAGGGAGGGCCAAACCTGGTCTCAAGGCAGTGTGTGATGTCACCCTGAGAGGCTGCTGCTGCTGCTCCTCACTCCCTCCCTCCTGCCCGCTACTCAGCCAGGGGCGGGGCCTCCCAGGGTGACATCACTCCCTCCTTCTCCGCCAGGCCCTCCTTCCTTGTTTCGTCCGTCGCCTCCCAGGGTGACGTCACTCCCTCCCTCCCTAAGATTTCCGCGTGCATGCGCAATGCATACGAATTTCACTTGAGCTCCGTAGACACAGTGCATGCACACGAAAATCTCCGTGCACATGCGCTGTGTCTACAGAGCTCAAGCGAACTCCATAGGCACAGCGCATGCGCCCGCTGAGGAGGTTTTGCTTCTGCGCATGCCCAGTGCCTACGGAGCTCCACTTGAGCTCCGTAGACACAGGGCATGCGCGCAAAAATCTCCGCAGACATACGCTGTGTCTACAGAGCTCAAGTGAACTCCGTAGGCACAGCGCATGTGCGCGGAGATTTTCGCGTGCATGCGCAGTGCCTACGGAGCTCAAGTGGAACTCCGTAGGCACTGGGCATGCGCGCAAAACCTCCACGCGCATGCCCAGAAGCGCCTGTAGGCGCTGCGCGGCAGCAGCATGGAGATACGGGAGGCACGCTTGGGAGCCGCCGGGGGCAATAATGTTCGCTTCCCCGGGAGAGCTCGGACCGCCCCTGGGTGTAATTCCAAAATGTGGCCTAGGGTGCAAAAAGTTGTTAATCCGGGCCTGCCCTGGAGACTAGGACGCAATGGAAGAATGGCTTCAATCTACAAGAAAGGAGATTCCAAGACTACTGTTGGGTAGTTAAAGGACTATTACCTCCTAGACTTCAGATTGCAAGGGAGGAGCCCTGAGTAAAACGCTGTCATGAATTGGATAAATAAGCTGCAGCAAAAAATTAGAATCGTTGGCTTGGTTTCCACATGGAAAGAGGGATCTGGGGAGAGGGATCTACTTGTCCTTTGAATGATGCGTTTCCAGTTGTTATGGCCAGGTTGCTTGGAGACAGGGGGGCTTTATTGCAGAAAAATATGAAAAGTAAACAAGCGAGACTGTGTGGTCTACAATTAGGGAGGCGTAATTGGACATGATGACTACTCTCGAGCTGTCTGAGTAAACGTTCAGAAGTGTTTTATTCCCTGTGCACTAGAACAGCCAGGTAACAATATACTTTATGGAAGTCCAATCAGCAAATGAAATAAACTTGTCTCATTGTTTTTATGGGCCAAATTTCAAGCTTGTTTAGTATTGAATGGCCTTGCAGCTTCAAAGCCTGGCTGGTTGCTGCCTGGGGGAATCCTTTGTTGGGAGGGGTTAGCTGGCTCTGAAGGTAGACAACGTAGACAAGCCCCGAAATAGCCATCACAGGTAACACCATCTCCTTTGCCTCAGGCAGCAAACTGTTTTGGTCCTCATGGATATGGGATAATAGAGAGTGTGTTTCACTTCTTCCCAAGGTGCTTGTGCCCACTTTGTGCTGCTCAGTTTTTTTGGTTTTTGGTGTCAGGAGCAACTTGAGAAACTGCGCTGTGGACTCAAACAATGTTGGATCAGGACCAACATTGGGCCATTCTCTCCCCCTTGTTATTTAACATCTACATGCAGCCGCTTGCACAGCTGGTGCGGAGTTTTGGGCTTGAGTGCCACCAGTACGCTGATGACACTCAGCTCATTCTGAGGATGGAGGGTAGGCTTGGATCCGTCCCCGATAATTTCCAAGACTGCCTTGAGGCCGTTACTGGGTGGCTGCGAGCCAGTAGGTTGAGGGTGAATCCAGCGAAGACGGAGATCTTGTGGCTGGGTCATCCGGGTGATGGGGATGTCCAGCTTCCGACCCTGGACGGTGTGGCGTTATGCCCATCGCCTTCCGTAAAGAGCCTGGGAGTTCACTTGGACTCCCAACTGACCATGGAGACCCAAATCTCCATGGTCAGTAAAACAGCTTTTTTCCATCTGAGACAGGCAAGGCGGCTGGCCCCCTATCTATCCCGGAACGACCTGGCCATGGTGATCCAAGCCACGGTCATCTCGAGACTGGACTACTGTAACGCGCTCTACGTTGGCCTTCCTCTGTCGGTGACCCGGAAGCTCAAGCTGGTGCAGAACACTGCCGCCCGACTCCTGTCTGGTTCTCCAGCTGGTTGTCACATTACACCTATTTTGCAACAACAACAATTTTATTGATTAGCCAGAAGCCATATCAAATACACACAGAACACAGACACATTGCAATGATTCTAAAAACAATCTGAGGAGAATTCTAGACCATTACATCAATTAAACCCCTGTTTTGCCCAGCAGGAGGGATTCTAAGGGAGGTGGTAACAATTCACAGGTCCTCATCTCCAACACAATTTATTCCAATTGCATCTATGTAATCAGATCTTAGTTTCATGGCTTTACAGAGAAAACGAGCAGTAGCGTCTGTTATCAGCTTGTTGGAGCCGGCCAGCAGAAGTGAGACTTTTGCTAGAGGGTCCCAATGATTTTTCCCCACGAGAAATATCTCTAGCAGTTGTTTTCTCTCTATTTGATAGATTTTGCAATAGAGCAGAAGATGAGTTAGATCTTCGATCTCAGGGGCACCACAAATACAGATACGCTCTTCATAGGGAATTTTCTTGAACCTCCCATATCTCACCATTGAATCTAATTGCTCAAACCTGGCTCTAGTGAAAATTTTCCTTAGGTGGTGTAACCTTCCTTGCTGTAAGTAAGTGGTTAGTTGGAGGGATTTCTTAAAACCACTCAACCATCTCAGGGAACAGTAGAACCCAAAGAGTCTATATCGGTTTGGGCCGCAATGTCATTAATTCTTTGAAGTGCTTACTTAGCTCTTGACCAGATAGGTGGACTGGGAATATTACCTGAATGCCACATCTTCTGATGTAATCAAACAAATGGTCAGCCCCCGATTTATAAGAACTGCTAGATTGTTCCAGCAAACATAATTTTGGGAGGCGAGACGCCTCCATCTCCATGACCTTGAGCCAGTAGTTAAAGGCTCTGATCTTAGATTGTGTGCTAATAGAGAACATTCCCAACTCCGCCCTAACTGCCGCTGCTGGGAGCTTCTATCGACCCCTAAAAACCACTTCAGATGTTGAGCTTGGGCCTTATCCAGGAGGGGAGTATCGTTTGCACCCCAGATTTCAGAACCATAAAGAAGCAGCGGGGAGATTTTATGATTGTAAACTTTCAGAAGGGGAACGAGGGAGCCCGGTTGCCGTTGATTCAGCAGCTTTAAGAGTAAGCTTGTTCTGCCCTTGGCTTTAGTTGAACACCTGTGGAAATGATTGTGCCATAGACCATTTTCTGCAAAGTCTAATCCTAGGTAAGTGAAGGATCTAACTTGTTCTAATTGTTCGCCTTCTATTTTCCATTTCATTTTGGAGGGGCGTTTACCAAAGATCATCATTTTTGATTTGGTTTTGTTTATCTTTAGTGCGTTTCTAAGGCAGTAGTCACTACCTATTTTGCAGGATCTGCACTGGCTTCCATTGAGCACCGGATCACCTTCAAAGTGTTGGTGCTCACCTTTAAGGCCTTACGCGGCCTGGGGCCAATGTACCTGAGGGACCGGCTTTTCCCATATTGCCCTACGAGATCACTGCGGTCAGAAAATACTAACTTGCTGGCCATTCCATCTACAAAGTCAATCAGATTAACTGCAACCCATAGGAGAGCGTTCTCCGTGATTGCCCCAACGTTGGGGAACGCTCTCCCGGCCAAGACGCGGGCTCTCCATTCAGGCGATCTTGTAAGACATTCCTTTTCCATCAGGCTTTCGGCCTATAAGATGTCCTCAGCGCCTGGTTCGCCTGTTATCGCTGCATTACACTGCATTGTGCTGTGTCTTGTATCCTCTACAGCAGTGCTGTCCAACTTCTGGCGGGTCCAGGGCCGGATAAGAGGTCACTGATGACCTGCGGGGCCGCTCGGCCCTGCCCCCAGGCCCCGCCCCCAGCCCAGGCCCCTCTCTCCCTCCTAAAGCCGCCGAAAAAGGAGGAGTAGGCGGCGCCAAGAGCAGCGCGTCACAGGCCTGGTGTGACGCGCTGCTCTTAGCACCGCCTACTCCTCCTTTTCGCCCCCTCCCTTCCTAGGCCGGGGAGCCGCCGAAGGGCAGAAGGCGGCGCCAACGGCAGCGCGTCACAGGCCTGGCGTGATGCGTTGCCCTTGGCACCGCCTTACTCCTCCTTTCGGCGCCCCCCCCTTCCTAGGCCGGGGGAGCCGCCGAAAAAGAGGAGTAGGCGGTGCCAAGGGGCAGCGTGTCCCGCCAGGCCTGTGACGCGCTGCCGTTGGCGCCGCCTTCTGCCCTTTTCGGCGCCCCCTCCTTCCTATGCCCTGCTGCCATTTTTTTATTTAAAAAAATCGATTTTTTTAAATTTAAAAATGGCGGCTGAGGGCATAGGTGGGCCGTGTCCAACAGGCTACGGGCCGGATCCGGCCCAGGGCCGCTAGTTGGACAGCCCTGCTCTACAGCACATCGTTGTTTTAATCTTAACGCTGAGATTTTATAGTTGTATTGTTTTTTAATTGTGTTTTTATTGTATCTCGTTTTATTGTGAGCCGCCCCGAGCCTCCCGGGAGTGGCGGCCTAGAAGTCCGAGAAATAAATAAATAAATAAAATATGCCCAAATATGGACACAGATGGAGTTTGGGGAAAATAGACCTTGACATTTGGGAGTTACAATTTCGGGGATTTATAGTTAACACACAATCAAAGAGCATCCTGAACTCTTGCAACGATGGAATTGAACCAAACTTGGCATGTTGAACTCTCATTACCAACAGAAAGTACTGAAAGGGTTTGCTTGGGAATTGACCTTGAGTTTGGAAGTTGTAGTTCACCTACACCCAGAGAGCACTGTGGACTCAAACAATGTTATGTTATGTTGTTGTTTGTTTTCTATCCAGAATCACAATGTTGGAAGGAGGCTCACCACTTTAAGGTCCCTCAAACAGGCATGGGAAAACTCTGGCCCTCTGGGTGCTTTGGACTTCAACTCCCACCATTCCTAACAGCCTGTGGCCTTTTCCTGCTTTAATGGCTGAGGGGGGGGGGGAGGAAAAGGGCATGAGGCTGCTAGGAATGGTGGGAGTTGAAGTCCACCTGGAAGGTCCAGGTTTGCCCATGCCAGCTTTCGACAGAGACCTCTTCCTCCCCCTTCCCCTTTGCGCCCTTTCTTCCCCCTCCTCCGAACACTTACTTTTTCTTCTCCACTCGGGCTCCCTTCTTCCCAGCCTCGCTCTGCTCGATCTGCCTCGCTTTGCTCACGCTGCCGCTTCTGCTGGCATTTAGATCCGAGGGGGCAGCGTGAGCGTGTTCAGGAGGGGAGGGGGAGGGAGGAAGACGTGGGGCAAGTCTGCGCAGTAGCGCCCGCATGGGTCACGTCTTCCTCCCTCCGCCTCCCCTCCTGAACATGCTCACACTGGGAAGAAGGGAGCCCAAGTGGAGAAGAAAAAGTGTTTGGCAGGAGGGGGAAGAAAGGGTATTGGCGGTCCCAATTTCCCACGGCACACCTGATGATCGCTCACGGCACACTAGTGTGCCGCGGCACACTGGTTGGGAAACACTGACCTAAAGGCCTGGTCCCATAACCACGTGAAGGCGAGGAGGGACGTCGTTGACCTGATTTTGCTGGGGAGCGAATTCCACAGGCAGGGGGCCACCACCGAGAAGGCCCTGTCCTTCGTCCCTCCAAACGTGTTTGCGCCAACGGCGGGGCTGAGAGCAGGGCCTCTACAGAAGATCTCAAACTTCGAGGTGGGACGTAGAGGGAGAGATGTTTGGACGAGTAAGCTAGGCCAGAGCCGTATAGGGCTTTATAGGTCTATAAAGTGTGTATTGAAAGTGTGTGTCTCCCCTTGCATGAACACAAAGTTGCCACAGGGACATTGCGTTTGCCTATCATAATCCCATCAACTAGCCCCGGCCTCATTGTTTGACACTTGTCCCGCCTTACTGAGCATTCATTGGATGGAACACGAAGCGGGCTGCTTCCCCATTGGCTGAGCGGCAGGCGGCGCTAGTCTGCCATTGGCTGAGGGGAAGCCAGCCGGCATCTTTCACCCAGCTGTTCCCAACGTTCTAACCAATGAACGGAGAGGGCATATGAGGTGGGCAGGGCGGGAAATCTGAATCTGTATGGACTGGGAAAGTATAACATATCTTGTATTTTGCTCAATAAACACGAACTCGGGATTTGCAGTTTGTCATCTCTTTTCAGCTGAAAGATACCTTTCTCGGTGGGGCACGCTTCCGGATTTTGGTGAGATCTACTGAATTGGGCTTTTGGGAATTCTAGCGCTTCCAAAACTCGCCAGGGTCTTTTACCATCAAGAATCCTCATTTTAGAGGTTACTAGGGCCTTCGCCCCATCCGGGCAAGACCCCAAAATGTGTACCTCGACATCAACGTGAGCCTGTTAATTTCCATCTGCGGCGCCTTGCCCCACTCCTAGCCGCACTTTTGCTACCGCTGCTGCTGAAATAGTGCAGCTCCGAGGGCTGACACGTGGCAGTGATTCATGGACTCAAAACTGCCGAGCCTGGCATTTAGAACACATTTCCTTGAAGAAAACAAACAGCAGTTGGAGAGAGTTGGGGGAGAAAAGAGGGGAGGAGACGAAGGGGAGGAGGCCAACGTGGCAGGACCAATCGCCAACTGGAAGAAGCAGGAGTGTTGTTGCGGCTGAGCTGGCTGCAGGAGCCAATCCTGGCATTGCCCAGTGCTC
>JARBWK010001782.1:0-17388 GCA_030556195.1 Anolis apletophallus | reverse complement strand
TGATATAATGGAACTATTTTAATTAATTTCCTACTCTTTTAGCTTTTAACTATTGAACTCTTTTATGTGTTTTATGTGTAAGTCGCCCGGAGCACTGACGTGGAGGGCGACTCATAAATAATAAAATCAATCAATCAATCAATAATAACTATATATCGTGATATTATAATTTGTATATTTGTATAAATGCAATATTGCTAACAATATTGCGATATGTTGCAGTGCAATATGATGTGTTGTCCTATGACAGTAATGTTAATTGTTGTTTTTTCAGTTTGCTGTAAGCCACTCCAGCAATATTGTTATATGTACATTGTAAGCCACTCTGGCAGCATTGTTGTTTGCTGTAAGCCGCTCTGAGTCCCCTTCGGGGTTGAGAAGGGTGGCATATAAAAATAGTAAATAAATAAATAAGATCCCACATTATCTGCTTTGAGCTGGCATATATAGCAGTGTGCACTCATATAACCCAGGGCCTTTCCACACAGCCATATAACCCAGAATATCAAGGCAGAATAACCCACAATATCTGCTTTGAACTGGGTTATCTAAGTCAGTGTTTCCCAAACAGTGTGCCGGGGCACACTAGTGTGCTGTGAGCGATCATCAGGTGTGCCGTGGGAAATTGGAACCTCCAAGGGGGGGGGGGGGGAGTCTAGTGTGTTGAAGTATAAAAACCCTAAGAAGCCTACCTCGATAAAGGCACAAAATTACAAACACCCCCCACCCCACCCATTTTCTACTTGGTCTCTCCCTCTCCATGCATTGGGAAGGCCCGCCCTTTCCCCAAGTAGAGACCTCCTCTTGCCTCCTGGGGGTTCTGTGGGACGTTTGGCCCAGTTCTATCATTGGTGGGGTTCAGAATGCTCTTTGATTGTAGGGAACTATAAATCCCAGCAACTACAACTCCCAAATGTCAAGGTCTATTTCCCCCCTAAACTCCATCTGCGTTCATATTTGGGCATATTGAGTATTCATGCCAAGTTTGGTCCTGATCCAACATTGTTTGAGTCCACAGTGCTCTCTGGATATAGGTGAACTACAACTCCAAAACTCAAGGTCAATGCCCACCAAACTCTTATAGGATTTTCTCTTGGTTATGGGAGTTCTGTGTGGGAAGTGTGTGTCTTTCTGCCATTCCTGCCAGGATATCTATGTTGAGTTCATTGAAACAGGCCCAGGTTTCACACTGAGTGTATAAATACATTTAAAAACATTAACTATATGTATTACTGTGTTAGAGTGTCATTTTGTGTCATTTTGGTTGGTGGTGTGCCCCAGGATTTTGCAAATGTAAAAAAGTGTGCCACGGCTCAAAAAAGGTTAGGAAACACTGATCTAAGTCCATACTGCCATATATTCAAAGCAGAAATGTGGAATTTTATTCAACTGTGTGGAAGGGGCTCAGATGACAATTGAACAGGAAATAATACTTTCAAAGCAGGAAAAGAAAGCTTTTCAAGTTTTGTTACATAGTGTTATTGTGTGCTACTTACTTGGAAAATAGTTGGCTCTACCCCAGAAACTTTGTTTTTGTGGCTGCCACAAATTATATTCAATTGGTTGAGATTGTCGTTGCAAAACTTTATTTATTTCACAATATTTATATGCCGCACTTCTCAACTCCGAAGGGGACTCAGAGGGGCTTACAGCAAACTAGAAATTACAACAACCTACATTACTGCCATAGCATGGCTTACAGCAAACTGGAAATGTAACAAACTACATTACTGCCATAGCACAATATCAGTACTACACATCACATTGCACTATAACATATCGCAATATCATTAGTAATATTGCATGTAAAACAAATATACAATTATACTATCACAATATCTTTAGTAGTATTATATTGTATCAATGTATATGCAACATATTATCCCATACTCATATTATACGATATATCGCAATATCATTAGCAATATTGGATGTAAAACAAATATACAATTATAATATCACAATACCATTAGTAGAATTATAATGTATCAATGTTTATACAAAATATTATACCATACTCATATTATACGATATTATATTGCAATATCATTAGCAATATTGCATGTAAAACAAATATACAATTATACTATCACAATATCATTAGTAGTATTATATTGTATCAATGTATATACAACATATTATACCACTCATATTATACGATATTATATCACAATATTATTAGCAATATTGCATGTAAACAAATATACAATTATACTATCACAAATATCATTAGTATTATATTATATATTATAGTATATATTATATCATAATTATATTATACTAAATTATACTATATTATGCTAAAATGTGTGGCAGCATGTCCCACAAAAACAAAGTTTGCGCAGTTTAATAAATTTTCCATGTTCTTATGATAGAACCAATTAGGAAACGACATTTACAACTCAGGAACACAAATTGTGTGGCCTAGGCCCCTTCCACACAGCTGAATAAAATCACACTTTATCTACCTGGAACTGGAATATAGAGTAGAGACTCAGATAACCCAGTTTAAAGCAGATATTGTGGGTTATTCTGCCTTGATATCCTGGGTTATATGGCTGTGTGGAAGGTCCCATGGTGTAATTGGTGAAGAATTTATTTAAAAAGTAACTATGGTGAGTTATTAAATATTATTTTTATATATATATACATATATACATATACATATATATATATATATATAATATTAAATGGTGAGGAATTTATAAAAAGTAACTTTGGGGAGTTATTAAATATTATTTACATACATTGTCATAGTGCAGAGACCAAGGAAGCCAGAGCCTCACCCCATTCCATACTATTGCTTGATGCTATTGACCCAGCATCTTCCCCAATACTACTAGTAGTAGTAGCTGAAGGCTCAATCACAACATATATATATTAAATATATTAAATGGTAAGGAATTCCTAAAAAGTAACTTTGGGAAGTTATTTAAATATTATTTACATATATATATTAAATATATTAAATGGTGAGGAATTTATAAAACTAACTTTGGGGAGTTATTGAAGATTATTTACATATATATATATATATATATTAAATATATTAAATGCAGAGGGATTTATAAAAAGTAACTTTGGGGAGTTATTAAATATTATTCACATATATTGTCATAGTGCAGATACCAAGGAAGCCAGAGCCTCACCCCATTCCATACTATTGCTTGATGCTATTGACCCAGCATCTTCCCCAACACTACTAGTAGTAGTACGGTAGCTGAAGGCTTAATCACAACATATATATATATTAAATATATTAAATGGTGAGGAATTTCTAAAAAGTAACTTTGGGAAGTTACTAATTATTATTTACATATATATATTAAATATATTAAATGGTGAGGAATTTATACAAAGTAACTTTGGGAAGTTACTAATTATTATTTACATATATATATTAAATATATTAAATGCTGAGGAATGTATACAAAGTTACTTTGGGAAGTTACTAATTATTATTTACATATATATATATAAAATATATTAAATGGTGAGGAATTTATACAAAGTAACTTTGGGAAGTTACTAAATATTATTTACATACATATATTAAATATATTAAATGGTGAGGAATTTATACAAAGAACTTTGGGAAGTTACTAAATATTATTTACATATATATATTAAATGGTGAGGAATTTATACAAAGTAACTTTGGGGAGTTACTAAATATTATTTACATATATATATTAAATGGTGAGGAATTTATACAAAGTAACTTTGGGGAGTTACTAAATATTATTTACATATATATATTAAATGGTGAGGAATTTATACAAAGTAACTTTGGGGAGTTACTAAATATTATTTACATATATATAAAATATATTAAATGGTGAAGAATTTATATAAAGTAACTTTGGGAAGTTATTAAATATTTACATATATATATTAAATATATTAAATGGTGTGGAATTTATATAAAGTAACTTTGGGAAGTTACTAAATATTATTTACATATATATATTAAATATATTAAATGGTGAGGAATTTATACAAAGTAACTTTGGGAAGTTACTAAATATTATTTACATATATATATTAAATATATTAAATGCTGAGGAATTTATACAAAGTAACTTTGGGAAGTTACTAAATATTATTTACATATATATTAAATATATTAAATGCTGAGGAATTTATACAAAGTTACTTTGGGAAGTTACTAATTATTATTTACATATATATAAAATATATTAAATGGTGAAGAATTTATATAAAGTAACTTTGGGAAGTTATTAAATATTATTTACATATATATAAAATATATTAAATGGTGAAGAATTTATATAAAGTAACTTTGGGAAGTTATTAAATATTTACATATATATATTAAATATATTAAATGGTGTGGAATTTATATAAAGTAACTTTGGGAAGTTAATAAATATTATTTACATATATATATTCAATGGTGAGGAATTTATATAAAGTAACTTTGGGAAGTTATTAAATATTTACATATATATATTAAATATATTAAATGGTGAGGAATTTATACAAAGTAACTTTGGGAAGTTACTAAATATTATTTACATATATATATTAAATGGTGAGGAATTTATACAAAGTAACTTTGGGGAGTTACTAAATATTATTTACATATATATAAAATATATTAAATGGTGAAGAATGTATATAAAGTAACTTTGGGAAGTTAATAAATATTTACATATATATATTAAATATATTAAATGGTGAGGAATTTATATAAAGTAACTTTGGGAAGTTAATAAATATTATTTACATATATATATTCAATGGTGAGGAATTTATATAAAGTAACTTTGGGAAGTTATTAAATATTTACATATATATATTAAATATATTAAATGGTGAGGAATTTATATAAAGTAACTTTGGGAAGTTACTAAATATTATTTACATATATATATTCAATGGTGAGGAATTTATATAAAGTAACTTTGGGAAGTTAATAAATATTTACATATATATATTAAATATATTAAATGGTGAAGAATTTATATAAAGTAACTTTGGGAAGTTATTAAATATTTACATATATATATTAAATATATTAAATGCTGAGGAATTTATACAAAGTAACTTTGGGAAGTGATGAAATATTATTTACAGATATATATTACATATATTAAATGGTGAGGAATGTATACAAAGTAACTTTTTATATCTTTTTATATTTACCTATATATTAAATATTATTAAAAGGTTATTGCCAGTAGTAAAGGGAAGAATGGGCAAGGACTACTGACTTACCTGCAGGCCAGGATCCAGTGGGTCCCAGCTGTGGGTTGATCACCCCTCCCTAGACTGGATCACCCCCAAAAGGAGGGAACCAAGGCTTGGAGTGATGCCTAGGCCTCTGCAATTCCCCCCACTCAGGGAAGAGCAAGGAGGCCTCTCAAAGAAGGAGCCAAACCGACCTGCAGTCTCTGCTCAAACTCTACACAGAACACAGCCGCGGTTTCCTTTTCAAACCTAGCCGCAAAGGCTCCTGGGAGCCAGGCGCCGGAGTGCACACTGGGAAGTGTAGTCCTCTCCCTCTCCCACTCCCAGAGAGACAGATCTACGAACCAATAGGAACCAACACAGACTAAGCCCCGCCCCTTTGGAGGCAGATGTGTGTTCCAAGGCTTTCATGGCTGGAATCAATGGGTTGCTGTGAGTTTTCTGCCAGGGCATCCTCAGAGGTTTATTTATTTCTTTACTAGCTTGGGGACCCGGCGGTGCCCGGGTGATTTGAGAAGTGCAGCAGGATGTAGAGTGGGTCATGGGGGCTCTGTGTGCCAAGTTTGGTCTTGATCCATCATTATTGGGAGTTGCAGTGGTATCATGAAATTACTGAAGGTAGTGCAAGTCCCATCATCTCTGGTCCACCCTCCCCCAAAGTGCAGTAGGATGTAGAGTGGGTCATGGGGGCTCTGTGTGCCAAGTTTGGTCTTGAGCCATCATTATTGGGAGTTGCAGTGGTATCATGAAATTACTGAAGGTAGTGCAAGTCCCATCATCTCTGCTCCACCCTCCCCCAAAGTGCAGTAGGATGTAGAGTGGGTCATGGAGGCTCTGTGTGCCAAGTTTGGTCTTGAGCCATCATTATTGGGAGTTGCAGTGGTATCATGAAATTACTGAAGGTAGTGCAAGTCCCATCATCTCTGGTCCACCCTCCCCCAAAGTGCAGTAGGATGTAGATAGGGTCATGGGGGCTCTGTGTGCTAAGTTTGCTCTGTATTGGTGAATGGATGAGGGTTGCATTGTTTTTAGGAAGGGAGTGAAGGTACTTCAAGTCCCATCATCCATGGTCCGTCTCACACAAAACTGCACCAGGATGTAGAGTGGGTCATGAGGGCTCTGTGTGCCAGGTTTGGTCTTGATCAGTCATTGGATTAGGTTTGTAGCAGGCTTGGAAAGTGAGGGAAGGTACTGCAAGTCCCATCATCCATGTTCTGCCCCCCTCCAAACTTCAGTAGGTTGTAGAGTGGGTCACTGGGGCTCTGTGTGCCAAGTGTGGTCTTTATCAGTGTTTGTTGGGGGCTGCAGTTGTCTGTGGGAACAGAGGAATGTGGAAGTACTACAAATCCCATAATCCATTGTCAGTCCTCCCCCAAACCTCACCAGGACGTGAAGGCAGTCATGGGGGTTATGTGTGCCAAGTTTGGTCTCGATCAGTAATTGGATGAGAGTCGCAGCGGACTTGGGAAGTGAGTACAGGTACTTCAAGTCCCATCATCCATGGTCCACCCTCCTCCGAACTGCACCAGGACGTAGGGTAGGTCATGGGGGCTGTGTGTGCTGAGTGTGGTCTGTATTGGTCCTTTTTGGTGGCCTCAGTGGTCTGTGGGAACCAAAGTGTTTGAAAGTACTACAGATCCCATAATCCGTAGGTCATGTCCCCTGAACGGCACCAGGACGTAAAGGGGGTTAGGGGGGTTATGTGTACCAAGTTTGGTGCAGGTCCATCACCCGCGCTGGTCGCTGTGGCCTGTGAAAGTGGCTGCCACATATCCGCCCTCCGCACACATACAAACATTCCGCTTTATAAAGATACGAGAAGGCATTGGAGACAGAAGGGGGGGCTGCTGCAGCTTGCTGCCGAGGGTACCCCCCACACACTGGTTGGCTCAGTGCAAGGCAGCATTCCCGTCCTGCATGAACTCAACAGCTCTGCCTTCAAGCCGTCTGTTCCCCTCACGGGCACTCTGCTCTTCTACAGGTCCAAGGCCTCCGGCGGCAGCCTGTTATCAACAGTCATTGGTAAGGAAAGCGGCCCCTCCAGCCCACAAACCCACTTTGACACGGCAGAGCCTTAAGAGTTGGTGCTATTTATTATTTACTAGCTGAGGACCCGGCGGTGCCCGGGTTATTTGAGGAAGGCATTGTGTGCCAAGGTTGGTTCCTATTAGATGTGTATGTGGCTTGCAGTGGCCTCAGGAAGTTAGTGAAGGTACTGCAAGTCCCATTGGCCATGGTCCATCACCCTCCCAACAGCACCAGGATGTAGAGTGGGTCATGGGGGCTCTTAGTGCCACGTTTGGTGTTGATTATTCATTGGATGAGGGTCGCAGTAGTCTCAGAAGGTGAGTTAAGGTACTTCAACTCCCATCATCCTTGGTCCATCCCCTCCAAACAGCACCAGGATGTAGAGTGGGTCATGAGGGCTTTGTGTGCCAAGTTTGGTCTTGATCAGTCATTGAATGAGGGTCGCAGCAGTCTTGGGAAGTGAGTGGAGGTACTTCAAGTCCCATCATCCGTGGTCCGCCCTCCGAACTGCATCAGGACGTCCATTGGGTCATGGGGGCTTTTTCTGCCAAGTGTGGTCATGATTATGCACTGGATGAGGGTCGCAGCAGGCTTGGGAAGTGAATGGAGGTACTTGAAATCCCATCCTTCATGGTCCATCCTCCTCTAAACTGCAGTAGGATGGAGTGTGGGTCATGGGGGTACTGTGTGCCAAGTTTGGTCTTGTGGTTCAGGGCCGCCTTGGTCTGTGGGGAATGAAGAGTTTGAAAGTACTACAAATCTCATAACCTGTGATGGTACTCAGGGGCGGTCCTACAAGATAGGCCAAGTAGGCGGCCGCCTAGGGCGCCATCTGGGAAGGGGGCGCCATCCTGGCCGCATGGGGCGCCATCCTGGCCCTGCCGATATTCCTCAGACAGTGCTGCAGCTGCCTGCTTTTTGACCCCGTCGGCCTTTGTGCGCCCGACGCCACTTCTGGGCACGGGCGGAGGTTTTCACGCAGGCGCAGTTGCTCTGGAGCTGAAGTTGAGCGCAGGAGCAACTGCACATGCGCGAAAACCTCCGCGCATGCCCAGTAGCTCCCTTGCGCAGAAGCCTGCTGTTAAAGTGGGATCGAACTGCATTAATTCTGCAGTGTAGATGCATCCCTTGGGCAGGCAGGGAGTGCTTCCCCTCTCCCTTTGTCTCCACCGCGCGCGCGTTTGCAGGGAAGGAGAAAAGAATCAGTGAAGGAAGTGTAAGTGAAGGAATGAATGAAGGGCTTTCCTCCTCCTCCTCTGTGACCTCTTCTCTCCCTCCTTCCTTTCTTCGGCTCTATTTCTGTCTAGACCTGAGGGGCCTGAGGCTATGAGGAGTTGTGGGAGTTGGAGTCCAAAACACTTAGAAGGAGGGAGGGCGGGCCCAAGTTTGCCCAGGCCACGCTGCCTGTATTCAACCTTATTTGAACATTTTGGCTGTTTTTCTATTTACATTTACATTGGGATCCTAATTTTGGACTTATGGGAGACTCCTATGAATTATGAATCGGGTGATAGGTAATATATTCTGATTTTGATGCACTTACATTGCATTTCTTGTTGATTATTATACAGTTCTGCTTAATATTGTAATACAATATAATAAAAATACAATATAACAATAGAATGATGATAGATTTTATATTACATGTAATATTACAAACAATATTGCAGTATAGTGGTATTGTACAAAATAGTAATATATAATATTTTATTTTACTTTATTTTTGGGTTATTTGAGTTTTATAGGAGTAATGAAAATATTTAGTAGAGGATAATTTTATTTAAATAAATAATTTTATTATTTTATAATAATAATATAATAGAATGTTACATTATATTATCATCAATATATTATAATATAATTATATTGTAATGAAGTATAATATAATTATGATATAATATAGTATGAGTATGGTATAATATATTGTATATACATTGATACAATATAATACTACTAATGGTATTGTGATATTATAATTGTATATTTGTTTTACATGGGGGGCGGCAAAATAATGTTTGGGGGGGGGGGGCACCAAAATAATGTTCACCTACCATTTAAAATTACCTTAGACCGCCCCTGATGGTACTTTAAGTCCCATCATCCATGGTCCTCCCTACTCCAAACTGCAGTAGAATGAATTATGGGTCATAGGGGCTCAGTGTGCCAAGGTTGGTTACTGTTAATTCAGGCCATACACAATGTCCCATTAACTGAGGCCTAGTCAGGGAAATCAAGTTAATGAAGCCGTACTGTAAATTTTGGGCCTGGTCTGTGATTTGTAGGGGCTACAGTGTTTTCTGGGAAGTGAATTGGGTGAAGGTAGTGCAAATCCCATCATTCGTGGGCCATCCTGCCCTAAACTCTCTTTTGGGGCCTGTAATGTTCTGGCCTGCTCTGCTGGTAATTGCTAACTTTAAAAGGCGGAATGGCAGGCAGCCGTTTTCTAAAAGCTGAGGGGAGGAGAAAACAGGATTCCATTTTGTTTTCACAGAGCCAAGTGGGGAGGGAATGTTGATGGTGTATTTTTTCCCCTCAGTGGGAAGAAATCCTTTTGTTTGAATGTAGAGGCCTGGATTCTGGGATGCTGGCTAATCAGTGGCTATCAATGCCCTCTGTCTGGTGCCTTAGAATTTTGGAGTGCCAAGGCTGGCCAATCAAAGGACTTTATGCAAATAGCTGGCACTTAGAATTTTGGAGTGCCAAGGCTGGCCAATCAAAGGACTTTATGCAAATAGCTGCCACATATCCGCCCTCCGCACACATACATACATACAAACATTCCGCTTTATTAAGGTATACAGATTTATTTCAGGATTTTACCCCCGAGGGGGGACTCAGAGCGGCTTACAGTAAGGCGCAATTCGATGCCCACACAGCAACAATACAAGACCCCAGAACCCTTCAACAACCAAAATACAATTAAAATACATCAAAATACAACCATCCAAACATCATACGCATTCATTCCAGATTAAAACAATGTTCTGGCCATAAAAGCATTGGCCCTGATTAGGGTTCCCATATGTCCCTTATTCTAAGGGACGTTCCTTATTTTGGCCCTAAAATTTGTGTCCCTTATTTTCAGTCCCTGTCCCTTATTTTTGACTAGCAGGACAGGACTGGGCGGGGTTGACCAGAGGAAGGTGCGCGCTGCGGTTTCCACGGCAATGCTTGCCCGGGGATTCCAACTCGCAGGGCAGCCTGCGTCCCCGTTGGAAGGAAGAGGTGATACAGGACTTTTTCAAAGAACAGTAGACTAATTAACTGTTACCCAAGGGGAATGTTGGATCATGTTGGATAAAGATAGTTTCTGCTTGCTTGAGAGTTACTCTTAAAATAGGCCTAGCTGTGCATCCCAATACTATACAATGCTGTGTATCCCATACTATACTATACCATTAACTATTGACATAATAATCATGAAGATGGACTGTCTTATGAAATTTATTTTATTTTAATGTTTAGACAGTGCACTTTGAAAGTCAGCAAAGTCAAGGACTAAATACAGATGGAGAAAATAAGGTAGTTCTAATGATGTTTTTTCTGCATGACAAAGCATGCAGAGACATACCATGTCCTGTTAAGAGGGTGTAAGTCCGTTTCTTTTGTGAGTTTCACTCATTATCTTAGTCTGTTAATAAAACTATTTCTACCTAATGTTTGAGTTTCAAGATTTTAATGAAGTGTCCCTTATTTTTGTGAAAAATCCCATAAATGTCCCTTATTTCTTATATCAAAAAATGGCAACCCTAGCCCTGATCATCCACTTTCCGTTAAAATCCCATCTAAAGTGCTGCCTTGTGCTGGTGTGCAAACGCCTGGTCCCACAGCCAGGATTTTACTTTTTTCCTGAATGCCAGGAGGGATGA
The DNA here is from genome assembly GCA_030556195.1 of Anolis apletophallus. Classification (NCBI taxonomy): domain Eukaryota; kingdom Metazoa; phylum Chordata; class Lepidosauria; order Squamata; family Anolidae; genus Anolis; species Anolis apletophallus. The sequence continues at coordinate 6,277 of JARBWK010001782.1, read as the reverse complement.
GGTGGATCGCACATCGATACGGAGCGCATTCCACAGGCGGGGAGCCACCACCGAGAAGGCCCTATCCCTCGTCCCCACCATCCACATTTGAGAAGTAGGCAGGAGTGAGAGCAGGGCCTCCCCGGATGATCTTAGATTACGGGGTGGGATGTAGCGGCTGATGCGTTCGGACAAGTAAGCTGGGCCAGAACCGTATAGAGCTTTAAAGGTCAAAACCAGCACTTTGAATTGAGCTCGGAATTGGACAGGCAACCAGTGGAGCTGACACAACAGGGGGGTGGTATGCTCCCTGTATGTAGCTCCCGTTAGTAATCTGGCTGCCGCCCATTGGACTAGTTGCAATTTCCGAACTGTCTTCAGAGGCAGCCCCACATAGAGTGTGTTGCAGTAATCTATTCGGGATGTGACCAGAGCATGGACAGTCGTAGCCAGATCAGACTTCCCAAGGTACGGGCGCAGCTGGCGCACGAGTCTTAACTGTGCAAAAGCTCCCCTAGCCACCGCCGAGACCTGGGGTTCCAGGCTCAGCGATGAGTCCAGGATCACTCCCAGGCTGCGAACCTGCGTCTTCAGGGGAGTGTAACCCCATCCAACACAGGCTGTAACCCCTATGCCCTGTTTGGCCTTCGACTGACCAGGAGGACCTCTGTCTTGTCTGGATTCAGTTTCAATTTGCTAGCCCTCATCCAGTCCGACACAGCAGCCAAGCACCGGTTCAAAGTCTGGACAGCCTCCTTGGTGACAGGTGGGAAGGAGTGACAGATCTGGACGTCATCTGCGTACAGATAACACCTTACTCCGAAACTCCGAAGCTCACAGTGTTTCCCAACCTTTTTTGAGCCGCGGCACATTTTTTACATTGACCAAATCCTGGGGCACACCACCAACCAAAATGACACAAAATGACACTCTAACACAGTGATACATATAGTTAATCTGTTTTTAAAGGTATTTATATACACTCAGTGTGAAACCTGGGCCTGTTTCGTTGAACACAACTGAAAAACAAAAAAATAACATTACTGTCATAGCATAACATCAGCAAGACACATCATTTTGCACTACAACAGGGGTGCTCATTAGGTAGCTCGGGAGCTACTAGTAGATCTTTGGCCTTCTTCCACGTGATCTTCGGCCCTCACCAGCCACATGGGGCACTCCTTCCATGCGCGCGCACACCCTGCGTGCACGTGCGCTCCTGCTGCTGGCTTCCGCTCTCGTGGTGCTTTCACCTGCGGGGCATTGCAGGAAGAAGGAAGCACGAGGCGGGGCCTCTGGAGGGAGCGCCCTGCCTCTCTCTCGTCCAGAAGCAGCTGTGCAGCCTCCGTTGCCGGCGAGATGCCCCGCCTCATGCTTCCTCCTTTCTGCAATGCCCCGCAGGCGGAAGAAGCGCTGCGCGGGGGGGAAACAACAGCAGAAGCATGCGCGGTGGCAAGAGCGCGTGGCGGTGGGAGCACACGGGAGTGCACGGCGGCAGGGGCAGGTAGATCTTTTGGACTTGGTTGCTTTAAGAGTAGCTCGCTTGCTGAAAAAGTGTGAGCACCCCTGCACTACAACATATCACAATATTGATTAGCAATTTTGCCTGTAATACAAATATACAAGTTATAATATCACGATATAATTATTATATCACATTACCATTGGCAGTATTATACTGTGTTACATTACAACAACACCAATACCAAATGCATATACAACACATTATACCGTAATCATACTATTATTATTATTATGATAAAATAACAATATATTAATATATTAACACATCATTAATATTAACATATTAATATATCAAGAAATATTCATATATTATGTTGTAATTGAGCCTTCTGCTACTACTAGTAGTAGTATTGGGGAAGATGCTGGGTCAATAGCATCAAGCAATAGTATGGATTGGGGTGAGGCTCTGTGTGATCAGGACTCTGCAGCTGGGAGGAAAAGAGCAGCTAGTGATTCTAGCTTGGAAGGGTTGGAACAGAGAAAGAGGATCCGGCAGGTACTTAGAGCAGTGTTTTTCAACCTTTTATGAGCCGCGGCACATTTTTTACATTGACAAAATCCTGGGGCACACCACCAACCAAAAAGACACAAAATGACACCCTAACACAGTAATACATATAGTTAATCTGTTTTTAAATGTATTTATACACTCAGTGTGAAACCTGGGCCTGTTTCGATGCCGTCATTTTGATCTGAAGGGGCAGCGTGAGCGTGTTCAGGAAGGGAGGGGGAGGGAGGAAGACGTGACCCCTGCGGGCGCTACTGCGCAGACTCGCCCCAGAGCAAAGCGAGCAGAGTGAGGCTAGGAAGAAGGGAGCCCGAGTGGAGAAGGAAAAGTGTTCGGCAGGAGGGGGAAGGAAGGGTATTGGAGGTTCCAATTTCCCACGGCAAACCTGATGATCGCTCACGGCACACCAGTGTACTTTAGCACACTGGTTGGGAAACACTGCTCTAACACACTAATACATATAGTTAATATGTTTTGAAATGTGTTCATACATTCACTTAGGGTGAAACCTGGGCCTGTTTTGATGCTGGGAGTTATAGTTCACCCGCAATCAAAGAGCATTCTGAACTCCACCAATGATGGAATGGAATCAAACTTCCCACACAGAACTCCCATAACCAAGAGAAAATGCTATAAGAGTTTGGTGGGCATTGACCTTGAGTTTTGGAGTTATAGTTCACCTACCTGTACATCCAGAGAGCACTGTGTGCCGTGAGCGATCATCAGGTGTGCCGTGGGAAATTGGAACCTCCAATACCCTTTCTTCCTCCTCCTGCCGAACACTTTTTCTTCTCCACTCGAGCTCCCTTCTTCCCAGCCTCGCTCTGCTCGCTTTGCCTCGCTTTGCTCTGGGGCGAGTCTGCGCAGTAGCGGCCGCACGGGTCACGCCTTCCTCCTTCCCCCTCCCCCCTGAACACGCTCACGCTGCCCCCTCGGATCAAAATGGCGGCAGAAGCAGCAGAGTAGAAGAAAAAGTAAGTGTTCGGCAGGAGGGGGAAGAAAAGGCGCGAAGGGGGAGGGGGAGGAAGAGGTCTCTGTCGAAAGCTGGCATGGGCATACTTGGACCTTCCAGGTGTTTTGGACTCCAACTCCCACCATTCCTAGCAGCCTCAGGCCCTTTTCCTGTTCCCCCCTCAGCCACTTAAGCAGGAAGGGGCCTCAGGCTGTTAGGAGTGGTGGGAGTTGAAGTCCAAAGCACCCAGAGGGCCAAAGTTTTCCCATGCCTGTTTTAGAGGGACCTTAAAGTGGTGAGCCTCCTTCCAACATTGTGATTCTGGATAGAAAACAAACAACAACATAACATAATATTGTTTGATTCCACAGTGCTCTCTGGGTGTAGGTGAACTACAACTTCCAAACTCAAGGTCAATTCCCAAGCAAACCCTTTCAGTACTTTCTGTTGGTAATGAGAGTTCAATATGCCAAGTTTGGTTCAATTCCATTGTTGCAAGAGTTCAGGATGCTCTTTGATTGTGTGTTAACTATAAATCCCCGAAACTGTAGCTCCCAAATGTCAAGGTCTATTTTCCCCAAACTCCATCTGTGTTCACATTTGGGCATATTGAGTATTCATGCCAAGTTTGGTCCTGATCCAACATTGTTTGAGTCCACAGTGCTCTCTGGATATAGGTGAACTACAACTCCAAAACCCAAGGTCAATGATCACCAAACTCTTATAGTATTTTCTCTTGGTTATGGGAGTTCTGTGTGGGAAGTCTGTGTCTTTCTGCCATTCCTGCCAGGATATCTATGTTGTGGTCATCGAAACAGGCCCAGGTTTCACACTGAGTGTATAAATACATTTAAAAACAGATTAACTATATGTATTACTGTGTTAAGAGTGTCATTTTGTGTCATTTTGGTTGGTGGTGTGCCCCAGGATTTTGTCAATGTAAAAAATGTGCCGCGGCTCATAAAAGGTTGAAAAACACTGCTCTAAGTACCTGCCGGATCCTCTTTCTCTGTTCCAACCCTTCCAAGCTAGAATCACTAGCTGCTCTTTTCCTCTCAGCCGCAGAGTCCTGATCACACAGAGCCTCGCCCAATCCATACTATTGCTTGATGCTATTAACCCAGCATCTTCCCCAATACTACTAGTAGTAGCCGAAGGCTCAATTACAGCATAATATATGTATATTTCTTGATATATTAATATGTTAATATTAATGTGTTAATATATTAATATATTATTTTATCATAATAATAATAGTATGATTATGGTATAATGTGTTGTATATGCATTTGGTATTGGTGTTGTTGTAATGTAACACAGTATAATACTGCCAATGGTAATGTGATATAATAATTATATCGTGATATTATAATTTGTATATGTGTATTACAGGCAAAATTGCTAATCAATATTGTGGTATGTTGTAGTGCAATATGATGTGTATTGCTGATGTTGTGCTATGACAGTAATGTTATTTGTTGTTTTTCAGTTCGTTGTAAGCCGCTCCGGCAATATTGTTATATGTACATTGTAAACCACTCTGGCAATATTGTTGTTTGCTGTAAGCCACTCTGAGCCCCCTTCGGGGTTGAGAAGAGCGGCATATAAATATAGTAAATAAATAAATAATGTAGATTAGAATGTAGTTCAGCCTTTGGGTGCGGCCCTCCATGATATTTTTTGGCTCTTGTATGGCCCGTTTGAAAAAAATAATTGCCCACCCCTGTTCTAAGCCTTTCTGCTATCTCAGATTTCTTATTTGGGCCTTTGCACGTAGGTGACTGAAGAGCCCTGTCCTTGATCTGCATCTTCTCCCACAGTGAAGGCATCAGTTTGCAGGTGGAAGGCGGTCCCGGTCGGGATTCACTTGACGCGCCTTCCTCTTGGCACGTTTCTCTCTTTCGCCCTCCATTCATACATCTTCAAATTCTACAGCACTGCTGGTCACAGCTGACCTCCAGCTGGAGCGCTCAAGGGCCAGGGCTTCCCAGTTCTCACTGTCTACGCCAGAGTTAATAATAATAATAATAATAATCTTTATACCCCGCCACCATCTCCCCGATGGGGACTCAGGATGGCTTACATGAGGCCAGGCCCAAACAACAAATTACAATAAAATAAAATAAAAACATCAACAATAACACAGTAAAAATACATACATATAAATAAAAGAACACTATGTAAATAAATATCTAAAATCACAAATGACAACCAGGCCGCATGCACAATATAAAATGTTTAAAAACTCAGGGTAAGATAATAGGAGTAGATTCTTTGCGAGGGAGAGCACATATAGCACAGGTTATAGGAGGCTTTCATATAAGGAGGGGGGGGCACTCCAAAACCTGAGGGCATTGAGGAGAGCAATAGTATAATGGTATTAGCTTTGCATAGCATAGGGAAGGGTTAGCACTCCTGTGGAATTTCCTTTACTGTCTGTGTCCCTGTTCAAAAGATTTCACCTCACTTTCTGTCTCTGTGATAATTGAAAAAAATGGCTTGTTGTGGAAACAAGGATTGGTGATAAAGCTTCAGTGGAGACACATTTCCCCCATGATAACTCTTTCAGGGGTGAATTTCCCTTCGGAAATCCCTAACCCTAACCCTTTAACTGCCAGTTTCCTAATTAATTTAGAAATGTTTGAATCTGGGACTGCTGTGGTGCATCTGCACTGGAGAATTAACACAGTTTAGTCCTGCTTTAACTACCACTTTCCTAATTAATTTGGAAATGTTTGAATCTGGGACTGCTGTGGTGCATCTGCACTGGAGAATTAACGCAGTTTAGTCCTGCTTTAACTACCACTTTCCTAATTAATTTGGAAATGTTTGAATCTGGGACTGCTGTGGTGCATCTGCACTGGAGAATTAACGCAGTTTAGTCCTGCTTTAACTACCACTTTCCTAATTAATTTGGAAATGTTTGAATCTGGGACTGCTGTGGTGCATCTGCACTGGAGAATTAACGCAGTTTAGTCCTGCTTTAACTACCACTTTCCTAATTAATTTGGAAATGTTTGAATCTGGGACTGCTGTGGTGCATCTGCACTGGAGAATTAACGCAGTTTAGTCCCGCTTTAACTACCAGTTTCCTAATTAATTTGGAAATGTTTGAATCTGGGACTGCTGTGGTGCATCTGCACTGGAGAATTAACGCAGTTTAGTCCCGCTTTAACTACCAGTTTCCTAATTAATTTGGAAATGTTTGAATCTGGGACTGCTGTGGTGCATCTGCACGGTAGAATTAACGCAGTTTAGTCCCGCTTTAACTGCCATGGCTGAATGCTATGGGCAGCACTGGGATTTGCTTAAAG
>JARBWK010001781.1:0-17391 GCA_030556195.1 Anolis apletophallus | reverse complement strand
TGCAGAAAGTACAGCAGAACGTCTCCTTGGGTGATATCGTTTCCAAGTTGCGGTTCTTTCTGCGTTGTCGTTTCTCTTTGAGACCCATTCAGCGTGTCTTCTCGAAAGAGGCCGCAGCATTGTGGATAGTGCGTCTCCACGCCTCCCGATGTGAGGCCAGGGTGGACCATTGTTGGTGATCAATCTGACCGAGCCAGAGATGTTGTTTCACGGAGTCCTCATATCTCTTTTGGGAGGCGCCTCTCTTGCACTGACCCGTGGCAAGTTCACCGTAGAGTAGTATCTTTGGGAGGCGGTAGTCTAGTCGAGTCAGACTCTGGAGGAGGGGGTTCATCTCCATCTCCGGCGTTGTCTGTAGACACCTCCAAGGTCAAGTGGCCGGCATTTATTATTATTTTATTTATTTATGGTATTTCTTTGCTGCCTTTCTCAGCATGAAGACATAACTGTATGGAGCACTGTTACCCTCCTGCCAGAGCGGTACCTATTGATCTACTCACATTTGCATGTTTTCAAACTGCTAGGTTAGCAAAAGCTGGGACTAACAGCTAGATTCAAACCGCCAAACTTCATATATAGTATGAAACCCCCAGTTTGCTAGTAAAACTAAATTCCTGTGTTGCGAAAGGATGCATGTGGAATATGTGTGCCACCAACATAAGAAGTGTAAATCTCGTTCCAAACCTCGTTCCAAACCTCGTAAAGCTCATATGAAACCAATATGTATAATACAATATATAATATGTGTGTGTGATACATATAGATATATTGTATGGAACTCTTATAAGGGGTTGGTTTAACCCCCAGTTTGCGAGAAAAACTGAATTACCATGTCACGAAAGGACGCATGTGAAATAAGTGTGCCACCAACATGAAATGTGAGACCCTGGTGGCGCAGTGGGTTAAACCTCTGTGCCGGCAGGAATGAATACTGACAGGTCGCTATTTCGAATCCGGGGAGAGCATGGATGAGCTCCCTCTGTCAGCTCCAGCTCCTCATGCGGGGACATGAGAGAAGTCTCCCACAAGGATGGTAAAACCATCAAAACATCTGGGTGTCCCCTCTGCAACGTCCTTGCAGACAGCCAATTCTCTCACACCAGAAGTCGCTCCTGACACAACAAAAAACAAAAACAAAACATGAAACGTTTGGAAAGTTCTGGCCTAAGAAGCAACCAGAAGGCAGCAACAAGATCTCATTTTCTCAGATCGCATCCAGAAGGAAGAGAAGTCTCTGGAATTCACATGGATATGTGAAGTAATGGATAATAGTGAACCCCATTGAAGTGAAGGAATCTAGAGTTGTGTTTGAGTGCCAAGAAAATGCCTAAAGAGGACATATTTTGACAGATGTGGAAAACCCAAGGGAGAAAGAAGGAGAGAGAACATACGAGTCGCCTTCAGGCTGAGAAAGGTGGTTTAGAAATATAGTAAATATAGTAAATATCTGTACATATAATAAAAGTGAATGTTTGTATGCAGAGGGCGGATATGTGGCTGCGTTCTGATTGGCTCCCACTTTCACAGACCACTGTGACCAGCATGGGTGATGGATCTGGGCCAAAGTTGGCACACATGGCCTCCTTTACATCCTGGTGAGTTTTGGGGGAGGACGGACAAAGGATGATAGGATTTGTAGTACTTTCAAACCCTTTGGTTCCCATGGATCACTGCGGTCCCCAACAAAGACCGATAAAGACCAAACAGAGCCCCCATTGAAGCAGGTTTGGTACTTTTCCAAGCAAAAAGTACAGTCAGAAAGTGATGCTACTTACGTGTCAACTCTGAAAAAGAGGGTTTTGGTGTCTGGAATCAATCAGGCACATGTTATAGAAGACTAACACCCTGATTAAATGCATTTTAATCCACTCTGTGCCAAGTTATACCATATATGCTAGATGAGTGGGAATACAGTGCAGTTTGAGCTATGAAAGTTAATGGAATTTTTAGTGCTAATGGGAGAACACCATTGCGCATGGCAAAAGTCCTACCTTCTCTGCTGGCAGGAAGCCCGGAACTAAAGTTGCAAAGAAAAGAACAGAGAGGCTCCAAATTGATAGCGTGCACTGTGAGAAAAGGAATGTTTATAGAAGGCTATTGTTCTCATTTTTAGTAATGACAGAGAAATGATGTAAATGATTTGAATGATGTTTATTGGATTAATGGAATGTCATGTAACAACAGTAATCACCAGCCAATTATGATTGTTTTTACCATGAAGAAGGGGTGGGTTTAACTGACTGGAATCCATTGCTGGTATAAATGTCTTTGCATGAGATGTATCGACGTCCTTTTGCCCCTACCTGCAGCTGCGTTCTGCTGGCAAAATACCCACCAGCTGGTGATTGAAAATAAACCTTTTTGTTTTTCATCCTACTTCACAGTTGTCACGCGTTCTCCCTCATCCTAGTATCCGCACGTTCGGGCAGCGTTGGTAAGGTTAACTTGGTACTTGGAGTTCTAGAACTCCCGGTTCTGCTTCATTTGGTGACCCCGACGTGATGTAAAGAGGTCTAGACGGGTCTGTGTTGAGGGAAAACAAACGTGATCTCCGTTGCTGACAGCGCTCGCTCCCCGGCAAGTAAGGTGAGGCAATTCAGGAGGGCTGGAAAGGGACGTCCCGCCTGTTTTTGACCGATTTTTGCACTGAGCCGGCCGCCTGACTCGCCCCAAACGAACGCCGGTGACCCGAGAGAGACTGCAACTAACGTTGTGGGTGAAAGCAAAGCCTGAAGGGAGAGGCTGGCTGAGAAGCAGCCTCTTGAGAGCCGGCTAGAGTAAGTCCAGGGACACCTTAAGGCGGTGCCCGGCCACAGAGGCTAGCAAACTGGCATAAGCGCGCAGAGGAGTCGGAGGCGACGTCAGGTCCGATCGCCAAAGAGAGCCGACGCAACGGGATTGGTGACGTGGGAAGGCGAGACGCGAGTCCCAGGGTCTGCAGGACATCGGCAAGTATAGTTTATTTCGTGCACTTTAACACCGAGGGAACACACAGTGGGAGGGGGGAAAGCACTGAAGTGGGGTTTGATCTCAGGCAGGAGAGATGGGGAGTGCAGGCTCAAAGCAGAAGAAAGAGACCCCTTTGCAGTGTGTGCTAGATAATTGGGACAGATTTTGTTTGCTAGCAGTTGAGGGAAACACCCAGGAGATGAAATCTTTTGAACTTAGTAATCTGTGCACAGAAGTTTGGCCAACCGTCCGGGAGATCGGATGGCCAAGCGAGGGAACCTGGGATTGGGATAAGTGTCAGCGCCTTGAAGATTATTGCTACGCAATACATCCACATGATCAATGGATATATTCCGCAGCATGGGTGCGAATGGTTGCAGAGGGGGTGTGGTGGGCTGGCCCAAAGTGTCGTGAGAAGAAGATTTGCTTTGCAAACAGAAAAGCGGAGAAAAGTCCTCGGGTGCTCCCAGCGGAGCCAGAAGAACTCCTCCCGCTAAGGAGGAGAGAGAGAGAGGTTTATTGCCCCAACCGGAGCCTGGGGAGCAGCCCCAGCGTCCCCGCTCCGCGCCAGCCCCAGAGCCCCCATCCAAGCTCCAGCCATGTTCCCCACCCTTGGGACAGGCTCGGCCGACCAGATGACGTCAACGGCCGTGACGCATTCTGAGGCGGTCCCCGCTGTTCCTACCGCACCAATCCAGATCGTCCCCGCCCAGCCATTCCCGGCAAGCCCAAGCTTTCTTCCTCCTCCCGCTGCGCCAATCCAGTTTGTCCCCGCCCTGCCGCTCCCAGCGAGCCCAGAGCTTTTTCCTGTTCCGGCGCGCCAGTTTCAACTACAGTAAATTCACCACAGACTTTGCAATTCGAATTAGAGCAACTAGCTGATGCGGGTTCAAGCGGGACAGTTCCGTCTGCCAAAGCAGCGTCCCAGCCTGCGCCAGCTCCTCCGTTCCACTTCCCAACAATAGTGGCATGCCCGGTTTCCCCTTCAGGAAGGGACCTGCCCTTTGAAGAGCCGCCTGCTTATCAAGGCCCTCTTTCCATGAAGATTAATTACCCCCCTGAAGAAGCCAGAGAGATAGAGAGAGAGGCGAGACGTCCACCCCCCTCCTTCTGGCTGGACGATAGAGCGTCCCCGAGGCAGGGAGAGAGAGTATGAAAGCCCCGAAGCTTCAGGGAGGCAGATGACGCCACCCCTGCAGAGGCGAAGGAGCAGTTCCGTTGACACCGCAGGAACCACAGGGCGCTCTCCAGACCCACCTAGACGAAGGCATAGTGTGGGAAGAGTTGTTTCTCCAATGAGAACCAGAAGCCAGACCAGGGGGCAGGAAGCAAGGGAGGAAGAAAAGGTGGAAAGAGAGGCACTACAGTGTCCTATACGGCAGGTCCCGCTACTGGACGCCCATAACCGGGTCCAACAAGCTTTTCAAATAGTTCCGTTTTCAAGTTCGGACATTTTTAATTGGAAACATAATACCCCCCCTTATTCTGAACAGCCTCGGGCGATGGGGGATCTTTTGGAAGGAGTTATGGCCACTCATGACCCAACTTGGTGGGATTGTAAACAACTTTTAAATGCCCTGTTTACGGCGGCAGAGAGGAGGTGCATCATCAACCAAGCCAGGTTGATAGCACAAGAGGGACATGGGCAAACAGAAGCTGTGGCATATGGGAATATTAGGTTCCCGGTGGAACAAGATCCGGGGTGGAATCCAAATATTCCAGAGCAAAGAAACAGAATTAGAGACTTTCAGCAAATCCTATTGCAAGCCATTAGGGAAGGCCCTCCCCGACCTTCCAGTATCCAAAAGATACAAGGAGTCCAGCAGGACAAGATTGAGACCCCTGCTGCTTTTCTTGAGCGTTTGGAGGAAGCTTATAGAAAATATAGTCCTTACAACCTAGAGCAGAATGATGGGAGAGTCGCTCTCACGCACTCTTCATCTCACAGTCATCCTCAGACATCAGAAAGAAAATACAGAAACAGCCAGGATTTTTGGGCAAAAATTTAACTGAACTGTTGGCCATTGCCGATCAAGTGTTTATGGCTAGGGAGCAGGTGGAGGAGGAGAAGAAGGAGAGGAAGAAGAGAGAAGGATATAGAGTGTTGGTGAGCATGTTTGAAGAAAAGTCAGGAAGAGGAAGAGGAAGAGGAAGCAGTAGAGGAAGGGGGTCAGGAAGAGGAAGCAGTGGAGGACAATATACGTTGGGTCGCAACCAGTGCGCTCGCTGTAAGAAAGAAGGCCACTGGAAAAGGGACTGTGTAGAAGAAATGTCAGAGGAAAGTGATGCAGGTGTGAAGAAAGTGACAAGTACAGCCAGAGGCTCAGGGAAGCCAAGGGGAAGAGGCAAAGGAAGTTATAAACCATATCAGAAAGCTGTTGTGGCTGCTGCCATGCAAGAGGAAGAAGAGGAAGACTCAGAGTGGGAAGATGAATGTTGAAAGATAGGCAAGGCTTTTCTGCTTCTTGACCCAGAGGAGCCATTGATTGCCATAGATGTACAAGGTCAGCGTGTAAAGTTCCTAGTAGACACAGGAGCGGATAAATCAGTAGTGAACAAGAAAATAGCACCCCCTAGTGGTCAGCACATCAAAATTGTTGGAGTGTCAGGAAGGCCACAAAAATGCCCTTTGTTACAACAAAGAAAGTGCAACATTGCTGGCAGAGAGGTGATGCATAAGTTGCTGTATGTCCCAGATTGTCCCATCCCCCTCCTTGGGAGAGACATCTTGGCGAAGATAAGGGCAAGGTTGGAATTTTTGGAGACAGGCCAGTTGGAACTTACAGTCCCACAGCAAGAAGAGTACAGATTGTTTAGATTGCAACAAGTTACCAAGAAAGATACAGTTTGGGATTGGCAACAGACTCCCCGGGTTTGGGCTGAAGATAATGAGCCAGGAATGGCGATAAATGTTGCGCCTGTTATAGTTGAGATAAGGACTGGTCAGCTTCCCGTGAGAAAGGCCCAATATCCGATAAGTAGAGATGCTGTGGAAGGAATCCAAGGAGAGTTGCAAAGATTGTTGCGTCATGGGATCATTGTTCATTGTGAGTCACCTTGGAATTCGGCCCTTTTGCCTGTCCGCAAATCAGATGGAAAGTATCGCATTGTGCAAGACCTTAGAGCTGTCAATCAAGCTACAGTGACCCTAACACCTGTGGTCCAAAATCCATATGTAATGATGAGTCTAATACCAAGCGCCGCTGCCTGGTTCTCTGTATTGGACTTACGTGATGCATTTTTCTGCATTAGGCTAGCTCCTATCTCACAACCCATCTTTGCCTTCCAATGGGAGACCCCAAAGGGAGGACAAAGACGTCAAGCGACATGGTGTAGACTTCCGCAAGGTTTTAAGAACAGCCCTACGGTTTTTGGGCAGGCCTTAGCTCAGGATTTGTCAGAATTTGAAATTCCAGAGACTGAGGGATTTTGGCTTCAATATGTGGATGACCTGTTGGTCGGGACAAAGACTAAAGAGGGGTGTGAACATTTCACTCTAAAACTGTTGAAAGTGTTAGAAGAGAAAGGATATAAAGTGTCCAAGAAGAAAGCACAGTTGTGTCAAAAGAAAGTTAAATATTTAGGCTTTGGCCTGACCCAGGGGAGTAAAGTGTTGGAAGTTGAAAGAAAGGAAGTTATTTGTGCCATTCCAACCCCCAAAGACAGAAGACAGACAAGAGAGTTTCTAGGAACCACTTCATATGTAAGACATTGGATTCCTAATTATGCTGTCATTGCAAAGCCATTGTATCAAGCCACCAGAGGGGGTAACAAGGATCCCTTTGAGTGGACTGAGAGTTGTGACCAGGCTTTCCAGATGCTGAAAGAAGCTGTAATCTCACCACCTGCGCTAGGGCTGCCAGATTTGGAGAAGCCGTTCTATCTCTTTGCTGCAGAAAGAGATGGGACTGCTATAGGGGTTTTGACACAGTATTTAGGTACATGGCAACGCCCTGTAGCTTATCTGTCCAAGCAGTTAGACACAGTAGCCAGGGGGCTTCCCCCCTGTTTGAGGGCTGTTGCAGCTGCGGTGGATTTAATCAGAGAAGCCACCAAGCTTACACTTGGGAAAGCACTCACAGTGAGGGTTCCACATCATGTAAAAGCACTTCTAGATTCCAAAGGTCCCCGCTGGCTAACAAATGAGCGACTGACTAAGTATGAGGGTGTCTTGTGTAACAACCCCCTCGTTACCCTAGAGATGTGTCCAATGTTAAATCCGGCAACTCTTTTGCCTAGCCCTTCAAATATCTCAGAGCATGACTGCATTGAGACAATGGATTTAGTCTATTCCAGTAGGCCAGACTTGCGTGATTTCCCTTGGGAACAGGTAGAATTAACCCTATACACGGATGGATCCAGTTTTATAAGAGAGGGAGTGCGTTATGCCGGCTATGCTGTTGTCTCCTGGGAGGATGGGGTGCTCAAAGCGGAGCCCCTACCTCCTGGAACATCGGCCCAACTGGCTGAGCTGATTGCATTGACTCATGCTTTAAAACTGGCCGAAGGGCAAAGGGTTAATATCTATACAGATTCTCGTTTTGCGTTTTTAACGCTTCATTGTCACGGGGCATTGTGGAGGGAAAGAGGCTTCTTGACCTCTGCTGGAAAGGCTGTCAAATATGCAGATGCTATGTTAGATTTGTTGGATGCTGTTTGGCTCCCTAGTAAAGTGGCTTTGATGCACTGTAAAGCACATCAAAAGGGCAATGATCCGGTGGTTCAGGGAAACAGGTTAGCGGATCTGACTGCCAAAGAAGTAGCTACTCAGAAGTACACACCTGTAATGTTAAATCTCACTGACTCAGAGCCCAAAGTGGAGAAATGCAATTACACTAGAGAGGAAGAGGAATGGGCTTTGGGTGAGGGTGGAGATTGGGAAGATAGTTTCATAAAGATGCCAGACAACCGCGTATTTGTTCCTAAGACAAAAGCGTGGCACATAGTACAGTTCTACCATGAGAACACACACCTAGGGAAAAGCGCCCTGGCAGCGCTCCTAGAAAGACAGATGTACATCAACGGATTGCACAGCCTGACGTCCTTGGCTGCAAGAAGGTGCTGGACATGTGCAAAGAATAACCCAAGAGAGGGGCCTTTGAAAGCGCCTGGGATACAGTATCAAGGGAATTGGCCCTTTGAAGTGTTAGTTACAGACTTTACAGAAATGCCAATGAGCGGAGGCTTCCGCTATTTGCTGCTTTTTGTAGATTCTTATACGGGTTGGATTGAAGCTTTTCCTACACGCACGGAGAAGTCAGCGGAGGTAGTGAAAGGCCTCATGAAAGACATTATTCCTAGATTCGGCATGCCTTTGCAGATAGGCTCAGATAACGGGCCTTCATATGTGCACCACGTGGTCCAGGGACTGTGTAAGCTGCTGGGGATCACGTGGCGTCTTCATTGTGCTTATCACCCGCAATCTTCTGCCAGGGCAGAAAGAGCAAATAGAACTTTAAAGAACTGTTTAGCAAAGATTTGCCAAGAGACTAAATTGAACTGGAGAATGGCGTTACCCCTGGCTCTCCTCAGAGTCAGGTGTACTCCGCATAAGAAGACAGGCTTGTCACCATTTGAAAGACTGTATGGCAGGCCTCCTTTGAACTTAAAGCCAATGTGTGGACAGACTTCTGACAGTCATGTGTTAGGACATCAACAGACTTTGCAAGATGTTCAAATGTTAGGGAAACAGCTAGAAAAACTTAGTCAATATACTGCAGATTTGCGGCCTCCTCTCCCGTCTACTTCTCTTCACTCTTTTACAGTTGGCGAATTGGTCCTTGTCAAGGACTGGAACCTGCGTCCGCTGCAACCGAGATGGAGAGGGCCGTATACCGTGCTTCTGAGCACACCAACAGCCGTCAAAGTCCAGGGTCTTCGCCCTTGGATTCATTATTCGAGGGTGAAGAGGTCGCCGGTTGCTTTGGAGTCTTCCGTGGATCCAAGCAACCCCCTTCGTCTCAGGATTACAAACACTTTGCAACGCCCTATTTAAGGGGCACACAGACGGCCACAGAAGAGTCGTCTGATACCATCGCACCCAATCCGGGAAATGGTGGTCCAACGCAAGAAAGATGGACAGAGCCAAAGGCCCTTTCATTGCGGTGGTGGCTATGCATCCTAATGGGACAGAGTTACAGGTGTAAGCGCTCCGCAAGGGTCAAGACAGTGTTTGGATTCGTGGCTCTGATACTAGCATTGTATATCACTGGGACACACGGAGGGTGGGAGGAAAATATGTTTCACAAACTTGTAACTAATATGTCACATGAGTTAAGTTTAAATTCGTGCTGGATTTGCAGCCAGGGGCCTTCAAGCCATAGGTCCGGTTGGCCGATAGTTCCATCTGGGGTGTTGACATTGGCAGGGTGGAATAGCACGAAAGGGAAGCAGGAGCACGGGTCAGGGACAGCGAAAAGGGTCTGGTTTATGGTCACCCATCGGGCCCCTGTGTTAAGAGCTGCCCTGTGCTTCAAATGGGAAAGGGAGGCACATCCCTATTATGCAGGAAGTCAGAGAGATGGCATGTATGAGTTGTTCAGGCAGATTGAGCTAGGTTCCTATCCTGCTTGTGATCACGTGATCACCGTGCAAAGCAGGTACAGAGGCCGTTGTGGTTTAAAAACAACAGGAGTGTGGACTTGGAGCTGGGAGAGCTCAAATTGCACCCACATCCTGTTTAGGAATCATCATGAAGATGCTATAGTGAACCTGGTTCAGAATTTACCTGCTAGACGTTTGGGTTACCATCCCACTGGACTTCCAGAGGGAATAGTTTGGATCTGTGGAAAAGTGGCATTGCCTGTGCTTCCTGTAGTTTGGTCTGGAGTTTGTACCTTAGGTACCCTGCAACCAGGGGGCTTGAGGGTGCTTCCCAAAGAGACTCATGTGACAAATCTATACCTACATGTTCAGAAACGCTCTTTTGCTGATGTGCAGCATTATGGCTATGATTCTGACAGAACTTATTTGACTGAAGGCCAGAAGATTATAGCAATTGCAGGCCCTTGGATAGGGGTGGCTTGGAACATAAAGCAGTTGCGTGTGTTATCACATGATTTGGAAGCCTTAGCTAATGACACCCATGAGGGCTTGTTAATTTTGCAGGAAGAAGTGAATTCACTGGCAAAAATGGAAATGCAGCAAAGGTTGGCGTTAGATTATCTGCTGTCAAAAGAGGGCGGCTTCTGTGCGTGGTTAAATCAAACTTGCTGTCATTTTATAAATAAGACTGGAGAGATAGAGCTGGATTTGAATAAAATTCAGGGTGCTGCTAGAGAAATACAGAAAACTTATTCAGATCCAAGTGATTTTTGGAATACAGTGTTGGGCTGGTTGCCAAACTTACATTGGTTACGTTCTCTTGTGATGATAATCATTGTGGTGATCTGTTCAGTGTTGATCATAATGTGCTGTCTGCCTATCATGCTCAGATGTTGTGCTAAGGCAGTACAGAGTTCTTTGGAAACAGTAAAAGGTGCACATACTGTCGCAATTGAAAAACCCGGGGTCTTACGAGACTGGAGGGTTGATTGGTCTAAATAGGTGTTCCAGATGTTGGTGTAGGAAACCCCTTGCGATGGGTTTCCCACAAAAGAGAAATCCTGGAATGAAGCAGGTTTGGTACTTTTCCAAGCAAAAAGTACAGTCAGAAAGTGATGCTACATACGTGTCAACTCTGAATTAGAGGGTTTTGGTGTCTGGAATCAATCAGGCACATGTTATAGAAGACTAACACCCTGATTAAATGCATTTTAATCCACTCTGTGCCAAGTTATGCTATATATGCGAGATGCTAGATGAGTGGGAATACAGTGCAGTTTGAGCTATGAAAGTTGATGGAATTTTTAGTGCTAATGGGAAACACCAGTGCGCATGGCAAAGTCCTATCTTCACTGCTGGCAGGAAGCCCGGACTAAAGTTGCAAGAAGAGAACAGAGAGGCTTCAAATGGATAGCGTGCACTGTGAGAAAAGGAATGTTTATAGAAGGCTATTGTTCTCATTTTTAGTAATGACAGAGAAATGATGTAAATGATTTGAATGATGTTTATTGGATTATTGAAATGTCATGTAACAACAGTAATCACCAGCCAATTATGATTGTTTTAACCATGAAGAAGGGGTGGGTTTAACTAACTGGAATCCATTGAGGTATAAATGTCTTTGCATGAGATGTATCGAGGTCCTTTGCCCCTACCTGCAGCTGCGTTCTGCTGGCAAAATACCCACCAGCTGGTGATAGAAAATAAACCTTTTTGTTTTTCATCCTACTTCACAGTTGTCACGCGTTCTCCCTCATCCTAGTATCCGCACGTTCGGGCAGCGTTGGTAAGGTTAACTTGGTACTTGGAGTTCTAGAACTCCCGGTTCTGCTTCAGACTTGAAGGACCTTCACTCACTTTCTAAGATGGCTGTGAACCTCATCCAATAACTGATCAGGACCACACTTGGCACACAGAGCCCCCATGACCCATTCTACATCCTGGTGCAGTTTGGAGAAGGATGAACCATGAACAATGGGAGTAGCAGTGCCTTCACTAAGTTCCTGACCTTTTTCAAATAACCCGGGCACCACCGGGTCCCCAAGCTTGTAGTAAATATAGTAAAGCTCTAAACGGTTCTGACCCAGCTTACTTGTCCGAACACATCTACCCCTACATCCCGCCTCAAAATCTAAGATCATCTAGGGAGGCCTTGCTCTCGCTTCTGTCAACAGCTCAAATGCGCCTGGTGGGGACAAGGGACAGGGCCTTCTCAGCGGTGGCTCCCCGGCTATGGAACTCTCTTCCAACTGAATTAAGATCAGTCCCCTCCCTCCTGGGTTTCCGGGGAAAAATTAAAGGCATGGTTTTGGGACCAGGCTTTTGGGCAATAGATGTAAGCAGCACTTTAAGGGACAAATTGCAATGGTGATATGACTGACGAGACTGGTTTTATTGTGTAGCCTTTGTATGGTTTTTAACTATGTATTGTTTTATTATCCTCTCCATTGGCGCCCCCTTGCAGTGGGCAAGACTCTAAACTGTCTAGTCTGTGAGCTGCTTTTTGCGGATGATGCTGCCCTTGTCGCTCATTCAGAAGCATTCCTGCAGCGCCGAACATTTTGCTTTGCAGCAGCTGCAGAGCTGTTTGGGCTGGAAGTCAGCCTGAAGAAAACGGAAGTCCTCTACCAGCCCGCACCACAGAAAGAACACCATCATCCCCACATCTGTGCTTAAGTCCATTCAGCAGTTCACCTACCTGGGAAGCATCATCTCTTCAGACGCCAAGATTGATAAAGAGATAGATCACAGATTAGCAAAGGCATAGAGTGCATTCGGAAGGCTTCACAAAAGAGTCTGTAGCAACAAGCACCTGAGGCAAAGCACCAAAATCAGTGTGTACAGAGATATCATACTGTCTATTCTCCTATATAGGTCTGAAATGTGGGTCATCTATCGCCAACACCTAAGACTCCTCGAACGCTTTCATCAGCACTGTCTTCGCACAATCCTAAATATACACTGGACCGAATGTTGCTGTCCTTGAGCAAGCAGGGATCACCAGCATTGAGGCCATGCTATTGAAAACACAGCTGCGCTGGGCAGGGCACGTCTCTAGGATGGAGGACCACTGCCTCCCAAAGATACTACTCTATGGTGAACTCGCCACGGGTCAGTTCCCAAAAAGAGATATAAGGACTCCCTGAAACAACATCTCAGGCTCGGCCAGATTGATCACCAACAATGGTCCACCCTGGCCTCACATCGGGAGTCATGGAAATGCACTATCCACAATGCTGCGGCCTCTTTTGAGAAGACACACCGAATGGGTCTAGAAGAAAAATGACAACGCAGAAAGAACAGCAACTTGGAAACAACATCACCCAAGGAGACCTTCTGCTGTGCTTTCTGCAACCGAACTTGCCTATCTCAGATTGGCCTTTTTAGTCATCAACGCGCTTGGAAAAAGCGTGGGATGAGTCCTTCCTAAGAATCTTTGTTTGCAAAGTAATGCCGAGTGAGTTTTATTATGTAATGTTGTAATTTTACTGTTGAAAGTGGGTTAATATATGGTTTTATTATTGTAATTTTGTAATAGCCTCTAATAAGGCTTAATTGTAATGCAGTCCTGAGTCCCCTTTCGAGGGTTGAGAAGTAACGTAGATACAAATGCAATAAATAAATAAATAAAAATATTTAGGTTTGCAGTTTCCAAAATAACATGAACAATACGTTTGTCATGCAAAATCGTATCACTCCTGCATGGGTATGACGGCAAAGGTGACCTGCACACCACTGTTTTTGCAAACAAATGGAGGACAGTATGGAAGATGACAATGAAAACAAGTCTAAATATAAGCTGAATAGGAAATCAATAGAAAATTATTACTCCATGGTGCGATTCCCCATGGAAGATGGAAAGGGTGCCCCACTTATCTGAAAGTAAATGCAGGAGAGTCATAAACATCAACACAGCAGCTGCGATCCTGTCTTTGGTAACCAAAACATAAAGGATTAACGAACGGTCAATTGTTTCACTTGAGTCGGAGCAGGAAGTGATCTTTCAATTTGCATTAATCACACTGAAGCGACAATAGAAGGTTATTCATTGGTGGCGGCAAAAAATATTGCCTGGAAAACAAATGCAGACTAACTTAATTGTCCACTACATATTGCAGCTTATAAAAAATGAATTTTGGCTGGGGAAGCGTCCATATAGAACTATATTTCAGAAAGGTATTTCGAGTCATATAGATATATTAAGTGGCTGGGAGAGCGCATTGAATTTTCCAGCAGCGCTAAATACTGTCTGCTGGCGTGATTGTTGAACAGATCTATATGGAATCAAAAAAATGCTATTAATGGGCTGAGGTTTTAATTTAAATGTATTGCTCGTAGTATTTTGTCAGGCCGTCTCCCAGTTCAATTATTGGCCCTAAAGTCAGAGAGAGTTAATTGCACTTAAGTCCTGTTGAAATTAATGGGACTTAAATGAGTTCATACTTCCTTGTCTCATTTCATTTCAATGGCGCTCTGAGTTTGACTAACTCTCTTGGCAATAAAACATTTTCGTTTCAATGTAAAACATGATTGGGAAAGGGTGGAGAGGTGGCTCCTCAAACATGTTTAGATGCACACCTACAGAGTGTGTGTGTGTGTGTGGCATGTGCAATCCGTGGTTCTGAATGGTTCTGAAGTGCTTACAAAACTGAAGTTCTGGTGGGGAACACTAGGTGGCGCTGGTGCTTTGCTTCTACAGTGCTGCTAAAGTTCTGGTGGTGAACATTTCAGAACCCTAACAAAACTTTCAAAAATTTCATTATTATTTCGTTAGTGGCGATTTTTGTGGCTGAACCAATTAGGAACTGCCATTTATAATGAAATTTTTAAAGTTTTGTTAGATTTCTGAAGTTTTCACCACCAGAACTTTAGCAACACTGTAGAAGCAAAGCACCAGCGCCACCTAGTGTTCACCACCAGAACTTTAGCTACACTGTAGAAGCAAAGCACCAGCGCCACCTAGTGTTCAGCACCAGAACTTTAGCTACACTGTAGAAGCAAAGCACCAGCGCCACCTAGTGTTCAGCACCAGAACTTTAGCTACACTGTAGAAGCAAAGCACCAGCGCCACCTAGTGTTCAGCACCAGAACTTTAGCTACACTGTAGAAGCAAAGCACCAGCGCCACCTAGTGTTCAGCACCAGAACTTTAGCAACACTGTAGAAGCAAAGTACTAGCGCCACCTAGTGTTCACCACCAGAACTTTAGCTACACTGTAGAAGCAAAGCACCAGCGCCACCTAGTGTTCAGCACCAGAACTTTAGCTACACTGTAGAAGCAAAGCACCAGCGCCACCTAGTGTTCACCACCAGAACTTTAGCTACACTGTAGAAGCAAAGCACCAGCGCCACCTAGTGTTCACCGCCAGAACTTTAGCAACACTGTAGAAGCAAAGCACCAGCGCCACCTAGTGTTCACCACCAGAACTTTAGCTACACTGTAGAAGCAAAGCACCAGCGCCACCTAGTGTTCACCACCAGAACTTTAGCTACACTGTAGAAGCAAAGCACCAGCGCCACCTAGTGTTCACCACCAGAACTTTAGCAACACTGTAGAAGCAAAGCACCAGCGCCACCTAGTGTTCACCACCAGAACTTTAGCTACACTGTAGAATCAAAGCACCAGTGCCACCTACTGTTCACCACCAGAACTTTGGCAACACTGTAGAAGCAAAGTACTAGTGCCACCTAGTGTTCACCACCAGAACTTTAGCTAAACTGTAGAAGCAAAGCACCAGCGCCACCTAGTGTTCACCACCAGAACTTTAGCTACACTGTAGAAGCAAAGCACCAGCGCCACCTAGTGTTCACCGCCAGAACTTTAGCTACACTGTAGAATCAAAGCACCAGTGCCACCTAGTGTTCACCACCAAAACTTTAGCTACACTGTAGAATCAAAGCACCAGCGCCACCTTGTGTTCACCACCAAAACTTTAGCTACACTGTAGAATCAAAGCACCAGCGCCACCTTGTGTTCACCACCAGAACTTTAGCTACACTGTAGAAGCAAAGCACCAGCGCCACCTAGTTTTCACCACCAGAACTTTAGTTTTGTAAGTACTTTAGAACCATTTAGAACCATGGATTGCCCATGCCATATATATGAATGTGAGAATGAGCCCCCAGTGGTGCAGTGGATTAAAGTGCTGAGATGCTGAACTTGCAGACCAAAAGGTTGCAGGTTCGAACCCAGGGAGAGGCATGAGCTCCCTCTGCTAGCCCCATCTTCTGCCAACATAGCAGTTCGAAAACATACAAATGTGAGTAGATCAATAGGTACCACTCCAGTGAGCACTCCATGCAGTCATACTGGCCACATGACCTTGGAGGTGTCTACTGACAATGCTGGCTCTTCGGCTTAGAAATGGAGATGGGCACCAACCCCCAGATTTGGACACGACTGGACTTAATATCAGGGGAAAACCTTTACCTTTTTACATCTTTAT
Organism: Anolis apletophallus; assembly: GCA_030556195.1. Taxonomy (NCBI): domain Eukaryota; kingdom Metazoa; phylum Chordata; class Lepidosauria; order Squamata; family Anolidae; genus Anolis; species Anolis apletophallus. Next base: position 1,454 of record JARBWK010001781.1, on the reverse strand, counting down.
TAATGACTTAGATGAAGGGTTAGAAAACATGATCATCAAGTTTGCATACGGGACCAAATTGGGAGGGATTGCCAATACTCCAGAAGATGAGCAGAATTCAAAATGATCTTAACTGATTAGAGAGATGGGCCAAAACTAACAAAATGAAGTTCAACAATGACAGATGCAAAATACTCCACTTAGGCAGAAAAAAATGAAATGCAAAGATACAGAATGGGAGATGCGTGGCTCAAGAGCAGTACATGTGAAAAAGATCTTGGAATCCTCGTGGACAACAAGTTAAACATGAGCCAACAATGTGATGCGGTAAGAAAAGCCAATGGGATTTTGGCCTGCATCAATAGGAGTCTAGTGTCTAGATCCAGGGAAGTCAAGCTCCCCATGCTCTATTCTGCCTTGGTCAGACCACATCTGGAATATTGTGTTCATTTCTGGGCACCACAATTGGAAAGAGATGTTGATAAGCTGGAATGTGTCCAGAGGAGGGCGACTAAAATGATCAAGGGTCTGGAGAACAAGCCCTTTGAGGAGCGGCTAAAAGAGCTGGGCATGTTTAGCCTGAAGATAGAAGACTGAGAAGAAACATGATAGCCATGTATAAGTATGTGAGAGGAAGTCACATGCTGCCCTGGAGACTAGGATGCAATGGAGCAATGGGTTTCTGTTACCGTGGAAACAGGAGGCGGAGCCTGCAACTGGCCTTAGAATCTTCAGATTCAAACTTTAGCAGTTGGGAGTTGACAGCGAAAGTCAAAAGAAAGAGGGTGTGTGGAGAGTTAGGGAGTCCGTTTTAACCAGCTGTCAGCGGGTTTAAAAAACAAGACTCTGACTCTGAGAGAGAGTAGAAGAAAAGCTGTGTTTGAACTGCTAGGAAAGCAGTTGGGTTTAAGGATAAGCAGTTAGTGTAAAGATTGCTGAGTTATTGGTTCTGGGAGTGCAGCTATATAGTATCAAGTTGTATCTCCATAGTTAGTGTATTGTAATCTTAAGATACGTGCCTCTGAGAAGATAATGTAACCACCTAAGCTTTGAACTCTGAAACCTCCACGCTTAGAACACTGTTTGAATGAACTTTACAGTTCTCTAACAAAGATATCTCCCCGCGTAGTTCTTCACCCCCAAGTCTTGAAAACAACTTCTTCCGAGGGGGTAGCCAAGTATAGTGAATGGTGGCAGAGAAAGTTAACAAGTAGTGTCAGTGGGAGTTTGGGTTAGAGTAATGCCCTGCCCTGACACTGTAATTGAAAGGTCAGTGGGAAAGCTGACCTGTGTGAATACTTATTACATTATATGGTGGCGGCAAGAGGGATTAAAAGAGGCTTTATATAAATTGGTGGTAAGGGGGGAATAAGAAAACTACCCGGCCACAGTTGAAAGTGTAATATAGAGAGTCCTTACAATGAGGAAGAACTTTCTGACTGTGAGAGCTGTCCAGCAGTGGAACTCTCAACCCA
>JARBWK010001780.1:0-17404 GCA_030556195.1 Anolis apletophallus | reverse complement strand
GGCCTCTGCCCCTCAGGAAGCCAGCCCCCCTCCTCTGGGGATGTCAGGCCACCCCTTCATGCACACACACACGCTCTCTTGGTTGTATAATAAGTGTCAGCGCTAAGAATAGTCAATAATATATTTCCTGACTAGGCCTCAGCTCATGGGATATTGTGTAAGGCCTGAATTAACAGTAAGGCTTCCTGAACTTGATTTTCCTGACTAGGCCTCAGTTCATGGGATATTGTGTAAGGCCTGAATTAACAGTAAGGCTTCCTGAACTTGATTTTCCTGACTAGGCCTCAGTTCATGGGATATTGTGTGTGGCCTGAATTGACAGTAAGGCTTCCTCAACTTGATTTCCTGACTAGGCCTCAGCTCATGGGATATTGTGTATGGCCTGAATTGACAGTAAGGCTTCCTCAACTTGATTTCCTGACTAGGCCTCAGCTCATGGGATATTGTGTATGGTGTGAATTGACAGTAAGGCTTCCTCAGCTTGATTTTCTAACTAGGCCTCAGCTCATGGGATATTGTGTATGGCCTGAATTGACAGTAAGGCTTCCTCAACTTGATTTCCTGACTAGGCCTCAGCTCATGGGATATTGTGTATGGCCTGAATTGACAGTAAGGCTTCCTCAACTTGATTTCCTGACTAGGCCTCAGCTCATGGGATATATGGAGCGGGTTTTAGCAATGGGAATCGGGGAGAAACCCCCGGCCCCATGCCCTTACCCCCCCAACCTAGGCAGACTGGAGGACCTAGTGAACCACCGGATATAGAGCAAGACCCAGCCATACCATCACGGACATTACAAGACTTTGCTGAGAGGAAGATATCTCAGCCTCCTCCCGCGACCCTCTGCCCCTCGGGGATGGAAAGTCATCACCGGCATGCCCCCCCTTTTCAGAGGGAGGGCAGAAAGCTGGACATAGGGTTTCGGGGGAGGACGGAGTGCGGGGCGGGCAATACGAGTGATCTCGGGTAGGGGCAATTGGGACGGTAGGCGTAGGCCTAATGAGAGAAGGCGGAGGAGCCATCGTGTGGCTCGTCCGCCTTCTGACCCCACGAGCTATCCTCGGCACGCAGATGTGAGCCTCTATCACCTCTCCTCCGACTCTGATCCTGGCCAACGCCAGGTCCGTGCGCATAATAAGACCGGGACCATCCGGACCTCCTCCTGGAGAGAGATCGATCTAGCCTGTTTGACAGAAACATGGCTCCAGGAGGGGGAGGTCGTTGTGCATGAGGTGGCATCTCCTGGGTATGTGGCCAGTTATCAGATGAGGACAGAGAGGCGGGGAGGGGTTGCCATCCTTAGCCGAGACACTTTTAATTCAGGACGATTCCGACCGCGAACATTCCGGGGATGGAGTGCGCGGGTCTGGTGTGGGACCTTAGTGAGAGTGTAGCCTTCCTGCTGGTGTACCGTGCACCCAGCGCACCGGCGGGGAGTCTACCTAAGCTGCTGGAGGTGGTCGCGGAGTGGGCATTGAGGTTCCCTAAGCTTGTCTTGGGGACTTCAATGCCCACTCCGATACCTCCTCAGCAGCAGCCATGGACCTGGTGTCCACCATGGAGACACTAGGACTCTCACTTTGTAAGACCGGTCCCACGCATCAGGCCGGGCACACCCTGGATCTGATCTTCGCGGCCGGAGTGCGTGACCCTAGCCTCCATTATGGAGGTTCCATGGTCGGATCACAGGGTCCTGGAAGTCCGGCTGGGGTGGTTCCCCCTCCCGGTAAAGGTGCCGAGCCTATTCTGGTTCGCCCGAAGAGACTTATGGAACCCATCAGGTTCCTGAATGCTCTAAGGGAATGGGAACTTCCCAGCGACTCAGTCGATGGGCAAGTGGATTACTGGAATGCCAGTCTCTCCATGGCCCTAGACGAGATCGCCCCCAGGCGCGCTCTCCTCCCCCGTAGAAATCGCTCGCCTTGGTTTACCGAGGAGTTGCGGGCGATGAAACGGAGGAGGAGACAGCTAGAGGACGTGTGGCGGAGTCTCCGTGACGAAGCATCGAAATCGGCTTATAAACAGTTTAAAGAGTTCTATGAGCATGCTATCAGGAAGCCAAAAAGGGTACTATTCTTCCTTGATAGAGTCGGCTAACTCACGCCCAGCGCAATTGTTTAGAATAGTTCGGTCGTTGACAGCAATCCCAACTGTCCCAAACGATAGGGGTTTGGCGCCTTCGCTGAGGCTTTTCAGAGTTACTTTACCGACAAGATTTCGACCCTCCGCCGGGACATTCCTGCCACATTTGATACAGTTAGCGAGCTCGAGACCCCGCCGCCACCTGGCGGGTCCACCTTCACCCGTTTCCAACTGCTGGGGCGCAGCAGCTGTCGACAAGTTACTAGCTGCAGCTAGACCTACTACATGCTCCTCGACCCGTGCCCCTCCTGGCTTGTTAGAGCTTGCCGGGAGGGACTACGAGGCCCCCTGGGCACGATCATAAATAGCTCCCTTGAGCAAGGAGTCTTCCCGGGGGATTAAAAGAGGCAATGGTGAGACCGCTGCTGAAGAAGCCGAATTCAGATCCTTCGGCTCCCTCCAATTACCGGCCAGTTTCCAACTTGCCTTTTTTAGGCAAGGTAATTGAGAGGGCAGCAGCGGATCAGCTGCAGCAGTTCTTGGAAGACACAGCTGGACTTGATCCCTACCAGTCCGGCTTCCGTATTGGGCACGGGACAGAGACCGTGCTTGTCGCCATTACAGACCAACCGCCGCCAGCTGGACCAGGGTGGATCGGCACTGCTCGTCTTGTTAGATCTGACGGCAGCTTTCGATACTGTAGATCATGCCTTGTTAACCCACCGTTTAGCCAGTGCCGGGGTCGGGGACTGCGCTAAATGGGTGGCCTCCTTCCTCCGGGGCCGGGGACAACGTGTGGAGGCGGCGGGAGGTCTCCGGGAGAACCTCACTTGACTGTGGGGTCCCCCAGGGGCCATCCTCTCCCCCTTATTATTCAACGTGTACATGCCCCCTGGCCCAGCTGGCCCGCGACTTTGGTCTGGAGTGTTATCAGTATGCGGATGACACCCAGCTCCTGCTGAGAATGGACGGCAGGCCGGATACTGTACCCGATTGTTTCCATCGGTGCCTCGAAGCCGTGACTGGTTGGCTGCGGGCCAGCCGGCTGAAGGTGAATCCGTCGAAGACGGAGATCTTGTGGCCTGGTCGGCCTGGGGGGGGGGGGTGAGTGCCGGTTGCCTACCCTGGACGGCGACGGCTTAATCCGTCGCCTGATTGTTAAGAGCCTAGGCGTTCAGTTGGACCCCCTGCTGACCATGGAGACTCAGGTCTCTGCGGCCAGCAGGGCGTCGTTCTTTCACCTACGACAGGCTAGGCGACTGGCACCCTACCTCTCCAGGGATGACCTGGCCACGGTGATCCAAGCGACGGTCATCTCGAGACTAGACTACTGTAACGCCCTCTACGTTGGTCTTCCCTTGGCGACAGTTCGGAAGCTCAAGCTAGTGCAGAATGCCGCTGCTCGCTTGCTGACGGGAACGCCGGTGAGGGAGCATATCACGCCCATTCTGCGGCAACTGCACTGGCTGCCTGTTGAGTACCGAATTGCCTTCAAGGTGTTGGTGTTAACCTTTAAGGCCTTACACGGCCTAGGGCCTGCGTGCTTGAGGACCGCCTTGCCCCATATGTACCCCGAGGTCACTACGTTCAGGGGAGTCTAATCTTCTCCTAATTCCATCTGTCCGCACCTGCCACTTGTCCGTGACCAGGCAAAGGGCCTTTTCCGCGGCGGCACGGTACTCTGGAACTCTCTCCCAGATGACGTCCGTGCCGCCGGGGAGCTCATCCCATTCATGCAGGGCCTGCAAGACCGCCCTGTTTAGACTGGCCTTCGGCTGGCGAATTAGATAAATTGTGTATGGTGTGAATTGACAGTAAGGCTTCCTCAGCTTGATTTTCTAACTAGGCCTCAGCTCATGGGATATTGTGTAAGGCCTGAATTGACAGTAAGGCTTCCTGAACTTGATTTCCTGACTAGGCCTCAGCTCATGGGATATTGTGTAAGGCCTGAATTGACAGCAAGGCTTCCTAAACTTGATTTTCCTGACTAGGCCTCAGTTCATGGGATACTGTGTAAGGCCTGAATTGACAGCAAGGCTTCCTCAACTTGTTGTTCCGGACTAGGCCTCAGCTCATGGGATATTGTGTAAGGCCTGAATTGACAGCAAGGCTTCCTCAGCTTGATTTTCCTGACTAGGCCTCAGCTCATGGGATTTTGTGTATGGTGTGAATTGACAGTAAGGCTTCCTCAGCTTGATTTTCTAGCTAGGCCTCAGCTCATGGGATATTGTGTAAGGCCTGAATTGACAGTAAGGCTTCCTCAGCTTGATTTTCCTGACTAGGCCTCAGCTCATGGGATACTGTGTATTGCCTGAATTGACAGTAAGGCTTCCTCAACTTGTTGTTCCGGACTAGGCCTCAGCTCATGTTATGTTGTGTAAGGCCTGAATTGACAGCAAGGCTTCCTCAACTTGTTGTTCCGGACTAGGCCTCAGCTCATGTTATGTTGTGTAAGGCCTGAATTGACAGCAAGGCTTCCTCAACTTGTTGTTCCGGACTAGGCCTCAGCTCATGGGATATTGTGTATGGCCTGAATTGACAGCAAGGCTTCCTCAGCTTGATTTTCCTGACTAGGCCTCAGCTCATGGGATACTGTGTATTGCCTGAATTGACAGTAAGGCTTCCTCAACTTGATTTCCTGACTAGGCCTCAGCTCATGGGATATTGTGTATGGCCTGAATTGACAGTAAGGCTTCCTCAACTTGATTTCCTGACTAGGCCTCAGCTCATGGGATATTGTGTATGGCCTGAATTGACAGTAAGGCTTCCTCAGCTTGATTTTCCTGACTAGGCCTCAGCTCATGGGATATTGTGTAAGGCCTGAATTGACAGTAAGGCTTCCTCAGCTTGATTTTCCTGACTAGGCCTCAGCTCATGGGATACTGTGTATGGCCTGAATTGACAGTAAGGCTTCCTCAACTTGATTTCCTGACTAGGCCTCAGCTCATGGGATACTGTGTAAGGCCTGAATTGACAGTAAGGCTTCCTCAACTTGATTTCCTGACTAGGCCTCAGCTCATGGGATATTGTGTATGGCCTGAATTGACAGTAAGGCTTCCTCAGCTTGATTTTCTGACTAGGCCTCAGCTCATGGGATATTGTGTAAGGCCTGAATTGACAGTAAGGCTTCCTGATCTTGATTTCCTGACTAGGCCTCAGCTCATGGGATATTGTGTAAGGCCTGAATTGACAGTAAGGCTTCCTGATCTTGATTTTCCTAACTAGGCGTCAGCTCATGGGATATTGTGTAAGGCCTGAATTGACAGTAAGGCTTCCTCAACTTGATTTCCTGACTAGGCCTCAGCTCATGGGATACTGTCTATGGCCTGAATTGATAGTAAGGCTTCCTCAATTTGATTTTCCTGACTAGGCCTCAGCTCATGGGATACTGTGTATGGCCTGAATTGACAGTAAGGCTTCCTCAACTTGATTTCCTGACTAGGCCTCAACTCATGGGATATTGTGTATGGCCTGAATTGACAGTAAGGCTTCCTCAACTTGAATTTCCTGACTAGGCCTCAGTTAATGGGATACTGTGTAAGGCCTGAATTGACAGTAAGCAACCTTGGCACACAATGCCTTTCTTAAATAACCTGCGCACTGCCCTAAGCTAATATAATAATAGTAAATAATATAAATATTCATTCTTGTCTCCTGCGACATCAGAGCCCTTCCCCCACCACCAACGGCCGCTCTGGGTCCAGAGTAAAGAAGGGAGCTCCTCCCCCAGCAAAAATATTATATAATACTAATATTATGAATGATGTATTAGTATTAGGCTAATAATGTACTATGTTTTTTTGTAGATATGACTTGTAAGCCGCTCTGAGTCCCTTTTGGGATGAGAAGGGCAGCATATAAATGTCGTAAATAAATAAATATGTAATATATATTCTCAGAGGTTTGCAGATCACGAAAGAGAGAGACAGAAAGAGAAACACACATACACAGAGAGAGAGACAGAGAGAAAAACAGAGAGAGAGACACACACAGAGAGACACACACACAGAGAGAGACACACACACAGAGAGAGAAACACACACACACACACAGAAACACACACACACAGAGAAACACACACACACACACAGACACACACACACAGAGAGAAACACACACAGAGAGAAACACACACACACACAGAGAAACACACACACACACACACACAAACACACACACACAGAGAAACACACACAGAGAAACACACACACAGAGAGAAACACACACACACACACAGAGAAACACACACACACACAGAAACACACACAGAGACACACACAGAGAGAAACACACACACAGAGAGAAACACACACACACAGAAACACACACACACACACAGAGAACACACACACACACACAAACACACACACAGACACACACACACACACAGAGAGAAACACACAGAGAAACACACACACACACACAGAGAGAAACACACACACACAGAGAAACACACACACAGAGAGAAACACATGCATTCTGCTCTTCAGCCGCTCCGTGTTTCCATGAGCCACTGATGTTGGGGAGGAGCGGTGGGTTTACAGCCAAATGGCTCACTGAGATAAATCCATGCCAACCTAAGGCATCGCTCTGGGTTGAATAATTTGAAGCCATTTCCATATCACGCCAACCTCATCAGGGGATTTTAATGGCAATATTATTTATTTTATTTATTTACTTTGCTTCCAGACCGCCTCTCTCAGCCCGAAGGCGACTCGAGGCGGTGTACAAATGGCAAGAACTGCCCAAGACAAACATATCAACAATTATCAACACAATTCCATCATATACAAATTAGCACTTAACGTTAAAAACACAATATCAGCGTCTCATGATTAAATCGGTTTCCAATTGCATCGTCGTCGTTCCGTACGTCTCAATTTGATAATCATACTACATCTGCAAATGCCCGGTCAAATAGCCAGGTCTTGACCTTCTTGCAAAATGTCAGGGGGGAGGGGGCTGATCTGATGTCATAAGGAAGGGTGTTCCAAAGCCGAGGAGCCACCACTGAAAAGGCCCTGACTCTCGTCCCCACCTATCGCGCCTGCAAAGCAGGCGGGACCGAGAGCAGGGCCCCTCCGGATGATCTTAAGCATCTTGAAGGTTCATAGGGAGAGATGCGTTCGGACATGTAAGTTGGACCAGAACCGTTAAGGGCTTTAAGGGCTAAAGCCAGCACTTTGAATTGTGCCCGGTAGCAAACTGGTAGCCAGTGGAGCTGGCGCAACAGAGGTGTTGTGCGCTCCCTGAGTGCCGCTCCTGTTATCAACCTGGCTGCTGTCCGTTGGACCAGTTGAAGCTTCCGACTAGTTTTCAAAGGCAGTCCCACGTAGAGGGCATTGCAGTAATCTATACAGGATGTAATCAGAGTGTGGAGTACCGTGGCCAAGTCAGACTTCCCAAGGTACGGGCACAGTTGGCGCATTATTGGTTCAGAGGGGTTTGCCATGGCTGTATTCTGAGGCTGAGAGTGTGTGGCTCATCCAAGGACAACTTTGGTCTGCAGAATCATAGTTGAGAGCGCAAATCCACCGCGCAACACTGGCTTCCTTCTGCACAGAAGGACATCTCCTGACCCCCATTTTGAAAACATAATAGGATTTAGTGTTACTTATCCCCTTCTAGGCATTTGGAATTTACCTTTGAATTTGCAGCAAATATGTTTGAATGATTTTAACTGTGAATCTTTTAATGCTGTTTATATTTAATTTTGTTTTGAGAGACGGATCCAGGAGCCCTTGTCCCAAGCTGCAAACTTCTTAACTGTACATTTGCTCCTGTTATGAATTGTATTTTCATTCACTGGACCAAATTTGGCACAATACTCGATACAGCCCAATTTGAATTCTAGTGCGTTTGGGGGGGGGGGGGGATTTATTTTGTCATTTGGGAGTTGTAGTTGCTGGGATTTCTAGTTCATCTACAATCAAAGAGCATTCTGAACTCCACCAACGATGGAATTAAACCAAACTTGCCACACAGAACTCCCATGAACAGCAGGAAATACTGGAAGGGCTTGGTGGGCATTGACCTTGAGTTTTGGTGTTGTAGTTCCCCTACATCCAGAGAGCACTTTGTGGACTCAATGATGGATCTGGATTAAACTTGGCACAAATACTCAATGTGCCCAAATGTGAACACTGGTGGAGTTTGGAGAAAACAGACCTTGACATTTGCGAGCTGTAGTTCACCTACAATCAAAGAGCATTCTGAACCCCCGTCAACGGTAAAATTGGGCCAAACGTGCAACACAGAACCCCCATGGCCAACAGACAATACTAGAGGGGTTTGGGAGAAATTGACAGTGGTTTAGGGGAGATGTAGTTCACCTACATCTGGAGAGCACTACGAACCCAGACGATGGATCTGGACCAAATTTGGCACAAATACCAAAATTTGAATCCTGGTGGAATTAGGGAGAGTGGTTTTGTCAACTGGGACTTGTTGTTACTGGGATTTATAGTTAACCTACAATCAAAGAGCACTATGAACCCAGCACACAATGCATGTGCATCAAGCTTGGCATACTACCTACGTGGCCAACATTGAATGGGGCTTGGATGGGGGGCTGTTTCTGAATTCTGGGAGTTGTAGTTCACCAACACTCTGAGAGCACTCTGTTCCAAACTTGTAATGGAACTAGTAAACGTGTTGCACATATACAACATGCCAAACGTAAGTACTTGTGGGGTTTGTTTTCAAGGGGACTGATCTCAGAAGTTGACTTATAGCTCACCCACATTGAAAGAGCAATGTGCACACAACTGATGGATCTGGACCAAACGTGGCACAAATACACAATAAGACCAACTTTGAATACTGGTGGGGTTTGGGGGGGATGAGACTGACCCACCATAATGGTAATTCTAATTCTCCCAGCATCCAGAGAACCGTCTGGCCCGCACCGATGATGAATCTGAACCAAACTGGGCATGCAGACCCAATGTGGCCAATTATGAATACAGGTGGGGCTTGGGGGTGATTGGCCTTGGCATATGGGAGTTGTAGTTCACCCACATCCAAGAAGCACTGAACCCAGCTGCTAATGGATCTGAACCAAATTTTGCGCATATGGTCAACTAAATACTGGTGGGATCTGGGGAGGATTGACCCACGACTTTGGGAGTTGTAGTTTGCCCACATCCTTATGCATTTTCTAATGGGAGCATTAATAAAAAATGAAAGGAAAGCCAGACTTTTTTTTCTGAATAAATAGCGTTACAAATTACCTAAGCTGCTTCTGTTGCTGCTGGGCCATTCTCAGTCCCACGTCAAGCGGGTTCTTTCCCCCCTGCCGTGAAAGGACTCACTCACCTCCCTCCAGCCTCAGGTGCTCTTCCTTGCCTGCACATGCGCACCACACTGCCATGCACCAAGCATGCCTGCTCTCCCCTCCCCGCTTAGAGTCTCAGAAACAGCCCTCCCCTTGGCTGAGAGGCCGGCCAATCACAGGAGGAGGGCTTTTGGTGGGAGGATTCGCCACTTGTTTCCAAAAAGAAAGAATAACAAGCGGAGAGATCGGCAGCCTGCTTTACTAAAGGGGTTCCCAAGGCCATCAGGAATATGTGTTTTCTGATGGTCTTTGGTGACCCCTCTGACACCCCCCTCAGGGTCCTGAACCCAGGTTGAGAAATGCTGCCTTCAAGCACAACAGCAATATTACCTTATTCCCTCGTTTGAATGGATTAAAATTGCCAAATTAATTTTCAATCACAACTTCCAAGCTCACAACCAACCAGAAGGTCTACAAATAATCCTTCAGATACTGCTAGGAATTTAATGGAGGCAGCTCTGAAATTGTTAATCATCTCCTTCTTTCTTTTAAGAGCAGATGTCTTGGCCTTCAACTCCCGGAAATCCTAACAGCTGGGACACTGGCTAGGATGTCTGGGAGTTGTAGGCCAAAACACCCGGGGAACCAAAGATTGAGAACCACTGCTTTAGACCTGAGCAAATAGACTTGGCACACAATTATTCAATTAATATTGAAACATACAGAAGAAACTCAGAATTGTAAACACACCTATTTCAAAGTAACTTAGATTAATTCTCAGATACCTATTTTAAGAAACACTCTGTGTCTTTGGAGATTGAATAAATACACACACACACACGACTCTCAACCCTCCGAATTGAACTTGCCAAAAACCAACAGGCAACCATCACAGGTGCCTATGCACCAACACTAGATGATGATGAAGACATCAAGGAAACATTTGACTGTCAGCTGGAGACCGTCCTATCGGAGATACCTAAGGAGGGCAAAATCATCCTCCTGGGGACCTTTAACGCAAGAGTCGGGCGAGACTGCAACCTGTGGCCAGGGACCATAGGAAAAGACGGGGTTGGAAACAGCAACTCGAATGGCATCCTGCTTCTCACCAAATGTGCGGGACACAACCTTGTCATCACCAACACATTCTTCTGCCAGAAAAACAAGTTCAAGACATCATGGAAGCACCCCGGTCAAAGCAGGGGCACCTCTTAGACTACGTGCCAGAGACCGCCGTGACGTGCTTCTCACAAGAGCCATGACAAGTGCAGATCAAGACTAGGGCTCCACAGTCACCTACGGACCCACCAGTACACTGATCTTGGAAGAATATCCTACTTGGACGAGGGATTGCCTAAGTAAGTAAGTAAGTAAGTAAGTACGGCTCCTTCTTTGGAGGTTTTTAAGCAGAGGCTGGATGGCCACCTGTTGGGAGGGGGGCTTTGAATGTGATTTTCCTGCTTCTTGGCAGAATGGGGTTGGACTGGATGGCCCACGAGGCCTCTTCCAACGCAATGACATGTTAAATTACCAATGTCCCTTGGAAAATCTGAATTGATTGTTTTCTAGTGAGTCTGGAGAAAAGATCAAAGCTGGGGAAGGTTGCTTTAAAGGATGAGCAATACCCTGTGGGATTAACCTTATTCCCCCGTTTGGATGGATTGAAATGGCCAAATTAATTTTCAATCACAACATCCCAAGCTCACAACCAACCAGATGGTCTACCAATCACCATTCAGATTCTGCTAGAAATTTAACATGGGGATTAATGGAGGCAGCTCAGGCAACTGCTAATCATTTCCTTCTTTCCTCTGGATCTTAGCAAATAAACTTTAGACCTTAACACAAAAAATTATCCATTATTGAAATAATTGTCCAAAAATATGAAATGTATTTATATGAGCAAGTTAATCAAGTTTCTGCAGAGCATTGAGAGCAATGTTGAATGAGGACTTATTTGAACAGATCAGGAACGGAGACACCTCAGTATATTTAGACAGAAAGAACGTTTATGAATCCATAGCATTTTGCATTATTTCTCAACATCCATTAATATCAAAAAAATACAAAAGAGACTCAGAATTCAAAACATGCCTTTTCTTCAGGATGAACTAGATTAATTCTCAGCTACATGTTTTAAGAAACACAATGCATTTTTTGAGATTGACCATATACACACATATCTTTAATGAAGTTTGTATTATTTAAATGTTATAGATTGGACAATTAAATAGTCACAGTAACCAATGTGTATGAATAGACAGAAAAAAAATTATCAGTGATTTTTAAAGATATTTCATAAAGAAAACCCAGTCCCACATACATAGATTTACACAGGGCTGTCAGATATTAATTGAACCCATTCCCAAACTTCTCAGTTAACTGTAATTAAAGTCAGAGTTTCTATGACAAAGATTCATGCGTCCTCTGATGTAAAACAAGGGAACTTGCCTTTACCCCATTTCTTCTGTGTCGGTTGACAATTCAACTGTAGCTCTTTCCACACACTGGTTTTTCTCTGCTGTGAGTTGCCTGATGCCGAATAAGGACTTGCTTGCGACTGAAGCTCTTTCCACACTGCAAGCATTTAAATGGCTTCTCTCCTGTGTGAGTTGCCTGGTGACTAACAAGGTGGCTCCTTTGACGGAAGCTCTTTCCACACTGCAAGCATGTAAATGGCTTCTCTCCTGTGTGAGTGGCCTGGTGACTAATAAGGACGTGCTTGTGACTGAAGCTCTTTTCACACTGCAAGCATGAAATGGCTCTTTGAGTTGCCTGGTGACACTAAGCATTTAAATCTTTTCACACTCCAAGCATTTAAATGGCTTCTCTCCTGTGTGAGTTGCCTGGTGACTAATAAGGTGGTGCTTGTGACTGAAGCTCTTTTCACACTGCAAGCATTTAAATGGCTTCTCTCCTGTGTGAGTTGCCTGGTGACTAATAAGGTGGCTCTTGTGACTGAAGCTCTTTTCACACTGCAAGCATTTAAATGGCTTCTCTCCTGTGTGAGTTGCCTGGTGACTAATAAGGTGGCTCTTGTGACTGAAGCTCTTTCCACACTCCTGATGAGTAATAAGTACTAATAAGGCCATGCTTGTGACTGAAGCTCTTTTCACACTGCAAGCATTTAAAAGGCTTCTTTCCTGTGTGAGTTGCCTGGTGACAAATAAGGTTACTCTTGTGACTGAAGCTCTTTCCACACTGCAAGCATTTAAATGGCTTCTCTCCTGTGTGAGTTGCCTGATGGCTAGTAAGGTGATGCTTGTGACTGAAGCTCTTTTCACACTGCAAGCATTTAAATGGCTTCTCTCCTGTGTGCGTTGCCTGATGATGAATAAGGACTTGCTTGCGACTGAAGCTCTTTTCACACTGCAAGCATTTAAATGGCTTCGCTCCTGTGTGAGTTGCCTGATGACGAATAAGGACTTGCTTGCGACTGAAGCTCTTTTCACACTGCAAGCATTTAAATGGCTTCGCTCCTGTGTGAGTTGCCTGATGCCGAATAAGGACTTGCTTGTGACTGAAGCTCTTTTCACACTGCAAGCATTTAAATGGCTTCGCTCCTGTGTGAGTTGCCTGATGCCGAATAAGGACTTGCTTGCGACTGAAGCTCTTTTCACACTGCAAGCATTTAAATGGCTTCGCTCCTGTGTGAGTTGCCTGGTGACGAATAAGGATGTGGTTGTGACTGAAACTCTTTCCACACTCTGAACATTTAAATGATCTCTCTCCTGTGTGAGTTGTCTGATGATAAACAAGGCCAAACTTCGAAGAGAATCTTTTTCCACATTCCAAACATTTAAATGGTTTCTCCTCTATTTACATACGTTGAGAACAAGGGAAGTGTGACCATGTGTTGGAAAGAAAAGGATATATTAGATTAAAATTAAAAAGTATACACACTACAAAATACATTCAGTCAAAACAAACCTTTCCCACAGTCCTTTACAACGCTGGCTGTTAAGAAATATACCTCTGTTTTGTCTTTACTCTAAATATTATACCAGGATATAGGTCTCAAAGTAAATCATAAGTCAACCAGGGCTGGGGAAAATAGAATTGTTTCGTTAGCCCAAATTTTCTCTGGAATCCCCTGTACAGTTACAGCAATTATTACAATCATATAATACTTCTGGCACAAGAAAGGTAAAAACCCTTGATTTGCCCGATGCCACAAGGGTAGGTGAACTGAACCTCATGGCATCAGGCAGCCAAACAAACATCCACATTCAGATTAGAAGACAGAATAGAAGTTGCCATTTTAAAAAGGGCTGAATGAAGGTGTTTGACATTCCCCCTCTGTTTTGTGACTCCTCGTGTTATTGATTAAAGGTTCTTTCTCCCATTTGAACCCCTTTGTCTTTTTAAAGCACCCCTACTGTTGATTTTCTTAATCTCAGAATTAGTACAGGCCTGAGGCTTCCCAAGTGTGGACTGGTATATATTGTATTACTTTTTTGTGTATAGTGTGTGTGTATGGGCCGCAAAGGCTCCTACATAGCTTGATAGAACTGGATAAAACTTGTTACATAAACACTTCACAGACCAACTTAAAATACTGGCTAGTTTAAAACACAAGGCCACCCCTGCAGGGACTTAGGTCCAAAAGATGAAGATAGGTGCATGCACGGGGTGCCTGTGGGTGGATGCATGTTGGTTCAGTTCTCTTCACTGCCTGGCAGGTTCAACCTTGCTCTCTCCTGGAGGCTGCACACAGTATGAACGGGCGGGAACCTGATTTAATGAATTCTCAATATCATCAAAAATGATATCCTTCGGGGTCGCCTTCCTAGATGGAAATTGGGAGGCATTTTACAGTGGCCATGTTCCTTCCTGGCAAACCCAGAAAATGCTGCTGGGAGATTCCTGTTCGGCCGTTGCCCATTGCCTTTGGGATCCCCGGGCATCTGTTCTTAATATATATTTTATGGAAATATGTTTTAATACGTCTATTTTATAAAGTGATTTGATTTTGCGCTTTAGCAATATTGCAAGCCGCTTCAAGCTGTGAGGAGAAGCAGGTAAGAAATGAAATTGTTATTATTTGCTCCCACGGCTCCATTGGCTGCCAATTTGTTTCCAGACACAATTCAAATGCCTGGTGATTACCTCTAAAGACCTAAATGTCTCAAGTTCCGGCTATTTAACTCATTGTATCACCCTGTTCAAACCTACCTGGGCGCTATAATTCACAAGAGAGGCCCTTTTCTCACAAGCATGGCTGGAGGATGGGAAATAACCTAGAATTCTTATAATGTGGCAACTCCACACAAATGCCACTTGTCTTCTTGGGCCGCCCCCTATCTGGATATAGAATGAGCTTGTTTTCTATGGCTTCAGAGGAAGAGATCTGAAGCACTCAATGATCTTTAGAAATTGTAAACTGATTTGGTTAACTAAATTATAATAGAGCTTTACCCAGAGATGAGACGATCCCTAATGTCTCCTCCATGACTTGCTGGTGCAAGGCTTTTTGGCTTGGATCCAAGAGGGCCCACTCCTCCTTTGAGAAATCCACATACACGTCTTCAAAAGTCACCTGAAAGGGGAAAAAGGTTACCTGCGATGAGAAAATGCCATAAACGTTGCGAAAGAAAACGGGCCAATTGTGATTTATATCTTTGAATAACTCATTCATTGAAAATACCTTGTATAGAAGGAATGCAAAAGAAAAAGGTTAATTTAGAGTCTGGGCAATACTCAAGGGAGAAGGAGACTGGGCTTCCCCTCCCCTCCAGGGATCCTGCTGCCTACCTGATCTGGTCCCACAAAATCTCTTCTTAGGGAAGAATCATGAAAAGATGGGCTACTGTCACTTGGCCATCTGTCACTGCCTGTGAAAGAGAGGAAGGACATCAGGGAGGGTGAGACCGGTCCCTTTTCCAGGCTGCCCCACGGTTCCTTCCCTCAGAAGCCTGCCACTCTCCCCTTGCCCCATGGCCCGCTTTTAAACTCTCTTATCAGATTTAGGTCACAGGCATTGATGTGGATTATTTTGTTTTACATGGGTGTTGCAACCTAATCCAAGGAAATGTAGAGGGTAGACTGCATTTGTTTCTGTATTTGTGCCAATGTAGCAAAGAGCATATTCACCACCATAAACATCCAGAGAAAAACAAGGAAATCAAGCAACTTTGAAAATGGCAGAAATTAGTATTGTAGGGAAATGTCTCCTGTCAACAGCATTCTCAAGCTCCCCGGCTCCCCAATCTTCTTTCAATTCACACAGCTCAGAGTTTTCAGGTTTCCTCAAGAGGAGGTGAGCAAGCAAGAAGGACCACTGCCCATCCCTTACCAACTGTGACACATTCTCCATTTCCAGTCCGGGCAACGCACATGGTGTCTGAAAGAGATTCCTTCCTCTGACTGGTCTCATCTGCAAAAGAGTCCTGCATGCGAACAAGCAGCACAGAACACAAGAAAAAGGCAGATCAGAAGAGGAGGGAGGGCTCTCTTTTTGCAACCTGTTCCAGAGTTTGAAATTACCCCTTAAAACAATTATTCTTGGTTCCCTGAAACTACAAGATGAACCTCTCTCTCTCTCTCTCTCTCTCTCTCTCTCTCTCTCTCTCTCTCACCTGGGGCTTCTGCTGCTTCCTCTCCTCTTCCTGACTCAGGAGGAATCCTTCAGCCAAGGCCACGGCCTGGGAACTGGTCTCTGCCCCACATTCCCTCACCCAGCGCTTCATCTCCGCAGGAAGGACGGCCAGGAACTGCTCCAGGATCACCAGGTCCAGCATCTCCGCCTTGGAGTGTCGCTCGGGCTTCAGCCACAGGCGGCAGAGAGAGTGGAGGCGGCTGCAAACCTCCCGGGGCCCCAAGGCCTCCTCATAGCGGAAATGCCTGAAACGCTGGCAGTGAATGTCTGTGTGGAGCAGACTGCCCTCCCGGTCTTTCCTCCAAGGGTCCTCCCAGAAGGCTCTATGATTCTCTGCCTCGACAGCAGGACAAAATCCTTCCAACTGGGCCACAGCTGGCTCTTGCCCTTCCATATCTTGGTTCTGGGCGTCTAGGCTGCCTTCAGACTGAATGGAGAACTTCCCTCCTCTGCCGCCAGATGATAGTTGAAGGGGAAGAACTGGCAGAACCGACGGGGCCTACAAAACCAAGGAGATAAGCACGGTCACGTTAATACTGTCAAGGTGGGATCATGCTTTACCAGGAATGTTGAATGGAGGACTGGCTTCTTGATCTGGAGAGAAAGGGTTCGGGGAGAGGGTCCCCTCCTCCTCTGACAGACAACACTGTCCCCCCTAGTCCTCTCCCCCTCTTTCAGCCCCTTGAACCTTTGCTCTCTCTTCCCCTTCCTTTGGGGATCCTTCCACATCATTTCCTGTCAGCAGATGCCGGAGGGTCTGTTCCTGCGGCCTTTCTCTGCCCTCCTTCAGGCCCCACAGATGCCAGTCCCAGGCAGAGGGGCCTGCAGCTGAGGCCGGGAAGGAAGGAGCCCTCCTCTGAAGAAGGAGAGGAAGGAAGGAAAGGAGGAGGAGGAAGAGGAGCAAGGGCAGGGACTCCTGGCCGGTGTCAGAGGGGCTCTCCCAGAAAGAAAGGGCCCGAGCCTCCCTCCTCCCCAGCTCCCTCCCTCTGCTGCCTGAGGGGCCTTCCAGGCAGGCCCTGCACACCAGGATCCCTCCCCAGGTGTCCTGCTTTGAACCGGGTTATCTGAGTCCACACTGCCAGAGAAAGAGGCGGAAGGAGGAAGAGGGCAGGAAGCAGCCCTTGTTTACCCTAGAAGAATAGAGAGAGTGAGGGTGGGAGCAGGAGTGGGTGGGCGAATCTCCCAGGAGAGAGGAGAGAAGCCGCCCAAGCGAGTGCAGGCCCAAGGAGGACTGGCTCCTTCCCGGAAGCGGAAATCCTCTCCCCCTCGAAGGACCCCCTGCGGCGCAAGCCTCTTCCGGTGCTTCTCTCTAGGAAGGAACGTGCTCAGAAGGCGGGTCTTCGGCTGTGGGAGGCCCTCCGTCCCCTCTAGGAAGCCCTCTCGCTGGCTTTAACCCTCCAGAGAAAGGCCCAGCGACTGAACCCTGGCCTCTGCTCCTCAGGAAGCC